>VZSZ01006328.1:0-130950 GCA_013398815.1 Ibidorhyncha struthersii
ACTAATAATAGATTTCCCTGTGTTTTCTAACTGAAGAGTCTCTCTCTCTATATATATATATATATGTATATAAATCTAGTTGAATACTACTTCAAATTTTTCCCTATTGCAATAGTATTTTTAAAAACAAGCAAACAAAACCCATATAAAAAGAGGCAAAGCCTTCATGGTGAAACACTCAATGCATGTGTTATATGAAACAGCTTCATGTCCTGTACGCTAACTTCCTGGTCTACAAATTATATCTTCTTTCTGCCAGATACATCTGTTATTCTCACAAAATAAATTAAAAAACTAGAGCACAGAAAAAAGTGAGAAATGGGATAAATGCAGGGTTTTCCTGACCTGCTCCATTTGGCTTGAAACCACAGCCTCTTTTCACTATGGTGCATCTCTTGAAGAAAGTCTAACAAGTGTAGCCTTCAAACAAGACATGGAAACCAGAGGTTTGTCCCTACTTCCCCATAAATGTGTTCACATCCACGTTGATAATGGGCCGCATCACTGACAAATTTGCCCTAATCCCCTGGCTAATGATGTGCTGTGAATACCTGGAGATACATGGGAGGCTGGAGGTACTCATGATCCTCTTACTTGAAGTTCACTCATTGCATAGTGTTTGCTGGAGCACAAGCAGAATCTAGATGTGCTGTATTTCAGGAAAGCATCCTGCCTTCAGACTGAAGAATCATTTAATCCTTTTTTTCTTTCCCCTAATTTCTGTGTAATTTGCAGATAAATCCATAAGGTTTGCTTACAATCTGTCATTTAGAAAACAGGATCCCTCTTTGAACATATTCAGTAACAGTTTGGACACCGATCCCTAAAATGAAGAAAAGTTTCATAGAACTGCCTTCAAAAAAAGCTGTCANTCATTAGATCTTATTGAGCTACAAAAATCTGTAAATTCTACACAAATGGCCATGGCACCTGCACAGGTCATCTGTTCAGCTCAACTGCATTAAGAGTGATGTGTCTCAGGCTGCAGGCTTTTGAAGCAGCAGCTGTGAATTTAGTGTGTTTGAGCAAAATAATGAAAATACAGTTCTTGCAACACTCTGCAGTGATGCAGGTAATTTCCTTTGTGGAAAAAAGACAAAGTGGCCCCAACATATAGTACAGGGAAGCAGGTGGATTTAATCTTGGCAAGTCTATAGATGTTCTTCCTATGATTTATATAACCTTTCTTGCCTGTTTTTCTGTACTGAGAGCTCACCTCCACTTTTTCAGCAATAAAAGAATTCATTTGAGGGAAAGGGATTCCCCAAATTTTCTTTTTCTATCACTTCCTCAACCAGCCAAACAGTATTTACAAATTCCTAAACACTAGGACACCTCCAGTTTGGGGGATTTAGTAGATTTCTTGTGTCATCTCCTTCCTCTCTCCCATACCATAGTCAGGCATAACATCAAGACTTTTTAATGATTTCTTTGCTTATTTTATTTGATTTTTTTTTAAATGATCCCAATCTAACCATAAAATTATGTGTTGGTAGATACCTGATCACATTTCGTTAGAATTTTTTTCTTTTGTCTTCTAGCTAATTACTTATCTGGAGCAGTTAGGTGACCAAACAAATGTGCTTTCATACTTAATGGTACCCCAGCTGAGAGAAATACAGATAATAGCTGTTTAAGAGTTTAGAGATCAGACGCTGTTTTCGAAGCAGAGATTCTGCCAGCAAAGACAAGAGTGAGAAAAATCTATACGTTTTCCTTTACAGTTAATTAAGCATGAACAATTTTTTTTCTTTGTTTTGTTTTATTTTCTTGGTTTTGTGTCAGAAAAATCAATAGAGTTGCATGATGAACTGTTGTTCACTGGCACATTTTTATCTTTGCTCCTCCCTTCCGCTCTTCTGTATGAAATATGGCCAAATTTTTCATTATCCATTTCAGGTCCTTCAGCCTTCAGAATAGCTCTCTGATGCAACAATTAATAGTCAATTTAAATATAAATATCAGGCTATCTTCAGTTCTGGCTAGAATCATTGATTTAATTTCATAATGACAGAAGAATTAAGTAATAGACCCTAAGTAGGAATGCAGGCAACCATGTGAAACCATGTGCCAAATTGATATTTCAGCAACTCTGATAACTTATTAGGATGACAGCCATGGGATGTCACAAAGCTGAATGATAAATCTTCAGTCTGCTCCTTTCCTACATCTTTAAAATTATTTTTCTATAGCAAAATTAATTGGCAATTGTGTTGTCAGTCAGTGTCATTTTTAGTAACGTTTAAAGCCAGAAACTCACAATGTTACTAAATGTTGTGAAAAAGTAAAGCAAGTAATCTTACACAATAAAGAGGCAGATAAAGGAGGCCGGAATCCACCTTACATAGGGCCAGTCCAAGTCTGACACTGCAGAGGCCTATAAACAGGGACCATTTCATAAAAGAGGAGTAAATTGGAAAAGTAGGTTTAGAATTGCAGGCCTAAAAGTACAAAATGCCAACAGAGGCAGAATAAATACATCTGAAGGCTGAAATAAACTGGCTGCCATGAGCATCTTGGGGAGGAAGTGTAGAAAGACAAAGTAGTCATGAATGAATCTCCTGTGAAATGTTTGTGGTCATATATGTTTTAGAGTGATTAAAAAGGGTCAGTGAGATTTTAGTAAGAAAACCAATGTCAGTTATGTATATAGGTTAAATTTTATGCCTTCAAATGAACAGAGAAATTCTTGAAATAAATTAGCAGCTGTGCAGTTAAATTACCTCCCATCACACTCAGTAGCAGTTTTATCCCTGATTTTAGAAGGACAAAAAAACATATCTTATCTAGTTCCTGAAAAATATCACTGACCCAATGCAGCTTTAACAGAAGTTCATGTTTTAATCCTGTCCTTGTGGTGTGCTAAACATTGACATAACTGTAGAGATTTCAGCTAGTAACATCCAACTTGCATATGCTTCACCATACGCCTTTAATCCAGATTTTGTTCCAGAAAACTACTACAGAGTTTGGTTTTTTTTCCTATTTCGTTTTTCTTGAATAAAAGACATAGGCTTTTCGGATTATCTTGAATATCAGACAAGCAAGGAATGCTGCCTGGTAGCAATGGTGCAGCTCTATTCCAAACTTAGGTTCTTAAAACAGGTTATATATTAATTGTTTGTAGTGCTTATAACATGGAGGAAAAAGCTCTACCTAAAATATAGATGATGTAACTCCTGAATGACGCTAAGAATCAGGATCAGCACTCTGAAAAGGATTTGTTAAGCAGTGTATGAAGGCAATATACCTTGCAGAATTATGCTACTGTTGTTCCTCTTGTGTATACTATGATTTCTAGTGATTTTCCACTGTGCCTAAGGAATCTGGTTTTGGACAAACAAATGCCTTTGAAAGTTAAGGCAGACAAGGTGTTTGGAAAATTACACTCTCAGGTACAGAAACAGGGTGGGTACTCCATAAATGAGATGTGTACCTTCCCTGAAGCATTTCTGTCCCAGAACTCATTTGCAGGTTTGGAACAAGCTTTGTGTAAGGGGAGAGCACATTGTTTCTGTTGCAAGAAACCAGGGACTGGATTGTGAGGATGTACTTCTCACCACTGTATAATTGCTGAATGTACATTCCAAGCCCCACACCCCTACCCCAAACCCCACAAAACAAACCAAATGAACTAAAGAAATACGAGTTTCTCTAACGCTGTACCTCTAGGCAGTCATGGCATTTGAATAGGTGAGGGGAAAAACAACCTTGTAAAATAGTGATTAGAGTACTTTTAATACTGAAGGTAATAAAAGATACCAGTTATGAAGTTTATAGTTTCAAGCACTTTTTCAAAGATTAAAAAATACAATTGGAGCTGGTGATCTCTGTGCGAGTTAAAAAGACACATGTTTTAGTAAAAGAGATACTTAATACACCCAAAATAGCTGAAGCCATTTGAGGCATTAATACTTCCTTCACATACTGTAATGGCTGTATAAGAATTTTCTCTGAGCAGTAGAAAACTTTAAAATGTTCAAAGAAATAAACCCTATCATTTATTATGAGTGAGGTAATTCTAAATAAACAGAGTAATTCAAAATGTGAACAAAAGAACCAGAGACTTAACCTTACTAAAGGTCAAATTCTCCCTTCAGATACATGAACTTTGAAGGAATGCTCATGGGCAGAGTTTAGGCCCTGATGTACATAGTACAGATTTAGCAAATATATTATTGAATCCATGGCTCTGTAAAGAGATTTCAAAGTCATGTGTGTTAACTATGCTGCATGGGGAATAGGCCTTTGTGAAAGAACTCAAGAGGATTGAAAGCAATTCACTGTTGGAGGTAATGATAGTCCTGAGGATTTCTGACAGTTTAAGGTGACATGACTGAAATAATTTATTAACATATAACTTACAGTTACATTGATGAAAATAATTTGAGTGTGGAATTATATGGACAGTTGCTGGCACTCTGATATTAAGGTTATTCAATTTTCCTTTACAACCTACCATTTTCAGCTGCATATCATATTGCCAGGCTTCAAAATTGTGGCTTGAATAAATTGATACTTGGCTTAAAATTGATTTTTTTATTATAATTATTTTTAGAGTTCAGCAAAACTGTAAGGGATTTTAATTTTGTTATGTTTGGGGCAGCAAGGTTAGCAACAGATGCTGTAGGTAGTTTTACCTGGTTTTCTACTTGTTTGATTTTCCATTAATCTTTAGAAAAAGTCTCTTGTGAAAAGTGCATCATATTTAGCAGGAAAAGTTCTGCAGTCCACGTGGTGATTTACTAGAAATCCTTCCCCACTCAGCTTTATTTAAATAACTGGAAATTGCTGTTTGGGGCAGGGGAGGGAACACCAAACAAAACATCCACCCAAAAAACCCCAACCAACCAAACAAAAGCAAACAAATGAAAAACCTCAACAAAACAAACAAACAATAAAAGTAACTCAAAACCATTCAAAACCAGAAAACTGACAAAAAAAAAAAAACACACAGGGAGGGGACAGTTACTCTTGTGTATTGAGTATGACGCATGTTTAAAGTGCTCCAACACTGATTTTTGAGGTGAGCGTTCAGTTTCCTCATCCACCTGGGAGGAATTAAGACCCGCATCCTGGGAAAGTGCTTCAGGCAAAAAGCTTTAAACAGTTTTTGTGTGGGGAGCTAGGGAGGAAGAAGAAATGAATATCCATTTGATACTCTGCCATTGTGCAGTAAAAATGAACATGATTTTCTAGTTTACTGTGTAGGGCACTTAATAAATGGAGGTTTGTAGGCTCCAATCCCCAGTTCAAAGCCTGGTTATGTAGTTCAGTGAATGATCTTTTTCATATAAAATACATAGCCAGTCACTGAAGTCTAGACATACTTGCTGGTTCTTGCCAGAGCAGCAGCAGCTGGTAATCAATCCCCTCTGATACTGAGACAAAGTAGGTGCATACAGCATAAAAGTAAATCCTATGACAGCTGGAAATCCATTGAATATAAAGGAAGTAGGCAACCCTATTTCCATACAAAACCTGCGAGGATGTGGTAGTTGTCATTATGGGGCACTAGGGACAATGAGGGAGAAGGAAAAAAAAAGGAGAGGTTTTGGATTCTGACTGTCTCAGGAGGCAACCAGAGGCTAGTGGGCAGGTAAGTGGGGTTTCAGGGTGCATTAATTTGAGGGATTTAAATACTTATTTTCCTGATAAGTCCCACTGTAACTTCCTAAAAAAATGGTTCCCTATAAACAGTTTAGAAATTTAAGTCACATTGATTTCAATAGGAATAAAGTTTGCAGATCCCTGACTGCGCTGGGGTGATCATCAGCTTCTGGTTTCTCTTCCCTGGTGGAGAAGCCCCACTTTTGCTCCTCCCTGACACATACATTTTGGACCTTAGTGAAGTTATTAAGTCATTTGTCTCTGAAATGGAAATCAGAATGGAAGTGTAATTGTAATGTCATGATACTGTTTTCTCACACTTATCTCTCATCTGAAACTGTGTATTCACTTGTTCATCATCATCCATTCACGGCAAATGAAGTCAGGCGAGTTAGGTGCTCCACTTATGGTCTCCAGTATCTTAGATTTTATGTAATACAGTGGTGTTACTCAAAGGTTCAGGGTGTACTTTAGGATACACATTACCTTGCAATGGTTAGCATTAGCAGAGATTCAACTGTTTGCTGAGCTGAAAACCTTTATTGGCACATAGTAATGACATTAAGGCGTTCTTTTTAAAAAAATGCATGCAGTCAGTGTGTTTTAGGAATCTAGTATATCAATCAAAGCCATACACAAATTCAGGATCAGCTGAAATAACACCACCTTTAGAGCACAAATCTTCTTTAAAGTATAAAGAAACCAAAGGAAAGTTCTTTGTAGACATTCATGCATTGATTTAAGGAGAGCCTTGAAGTTGTGATGGTGTTTTACCTGCTATGTATCCTTACCAAGATGAAGAAATAGAAAGAGTTTTTATCTTGTATTGCATTTTTTTCATTTTAAGTCCCTACCAGAGACCAAGGTAGATATTTCTGGTATTATATAGTATGATTTTGACATGGGACAATAGTGTGGAAAGAATTGTATAATGTGGGACAGACATAATTAGGTATCATACAAGATGTTATGCTGTTAGCAGAATCCTATTACCATACAATACTAGAGACTTACATCCTGGTACTAGTATATTATTTCTTACCATGGATTCACTCTGACAGAAATATCATAGCCTGTACTTCAGCCCGCCTTCTGCTAGCATAACCACTCATAAGATCACACGTTTAATCAAGCAGGAAAACAGAATTTGTTCTAGAAATTCATTCTGAAATTTAGTCTGTCAAAACTTTTACTGGTTTAATTTTAATTTGACTCTAACTCCTTTGGTTTACCATGCAGACACATAAATGCATGAACACCATTTTTAGTAGCGTTAGAGGCCTTCGATACATGTGATTTCATTCAACCTGCTGGAAATTATATATTAGGTCCCCTGGTACAATGTTTTCTCATGAATAATTAAAAGGATTAAAAGAATTTAAAGGATTAAAAGAGCTGTAAAATAGCTATCTAAGTAGACATCTCTGTAATATTTGGGGAAAAAAATGTAAATGTGGATACCCAATGGCAACTGACTCAACTGTTAGTGGTTTTCTAGGGAGTTATGGTGTAACATTTTCCTATAAAGGTACAATATACATGTCCTAAAAGGTACATTTCTGAAGGATTAAGTTATTCTTCAACATGTTCAATAAAACAGCATAATACTGTGTTTAGATTATTCATTCTTTGGTATCAAAAATAATTAATTTATTTTACTTTGTTCATGACATCCTTTCAAATCTAAGAAAGTGGAGTAGGGGATAAATTTTAGGAATAACTATTTAGATTTTTATCTATCTTTTATTATTTATCTACATAAAACAGCTGTAAATAATACTAGGACATTTTTTTAACTCTGTGTTAAAATTGCTGAGAAGATCTAATAATATCTTTCTGCTCTACAATATAACTTTTTTATTTTTTTTCTTAATTGAAGATCTGGAAGAAGTGGATTAATTATAACCCAACCACTCGGGCAATGTTTCTTTCACAATCCTTGTAACTCTAACATATTGCTTTCATCTTAACTACACAAGGCACAGCGTATGTTCTCATTTATAATTGTATATTATTTTGCCTGAAACATGATGTTCCATTTAAAAAGTATCAGGTATCAACTGGCCCATGACTCCACTGACATGCATGCAGCAGGAACAGTACCCCCTTCTTATTTCATTATATCACTGTGAGACATGGCTTAGGAGAAAAATGTCTACTGTGCTTATGCCAGAGACCTGATTTAAAAAAAAAATAATCAAACATAGAATTTTATGGAAGATTTTTTAAAACATACTTTCATTTGTTTATCCTGAAAGTGTTTCATTTTTGAAACTTTTGAAATGTGTTGTGGCAGAAAAATGGTACTATTTCTTTTTAAATAGCTCAGTCATTTCATAGGAAAAATAAAATGTCATGAACTGCTAGTCCTTTTTGTTTACAGAATCAGTATTTTTCAAGCAGCTTCCCAATTCCATGTAATAATAATGTATTTCATTGTATTCTACCACCTGGAAGTCCCATCTCTATATCATCTGTGAAAAGATGAAAATGCCTCCAACTCATACTGCAGTCACCATACTGTTGAATTACGAATTTTGTTTTCAAACACATAAACTGCTGACTTTGCTTATGTGAGTAATATTAACCAAAAACTACATAAGGATTCAAGTTTCTCTCAGGTTCACTAATGAAGGGACAAATAGTACAAAAGAGTAAAAGAGGAAGACTAATGGGAAAACCCTGGGTCGGGAATGGGCACTGCTGAGAGATTTCGAATCACCTACTGGCAATTTATAAAATAGCACACCTTTGAGAATGTATGGAAAGTCCTTGTCAGATTTTTCAATTGTCAGTAGAATTGGGGTGCAAATGTGGGGAATAATATTACACATAAGGCTTTTAAATCAGCAATGCAGCCTAGAAAGAGGCAATTACATCTTCAAATTTTAGTTCAAAAATGTGGCTGCCACTGCTTAGTCACGTGGAACTATTCTTGAAATATCTATAAGAAGCTATGAACTAAGTCCCCCAAAATAATCTGAAAAAATATTTCGTGATTATTTTTAAAGATGAAAGCAAGCAAGAAAAATTAAGCAATTCCTCAGTTACAGTCTATTTTGTAGGGCACTGTGGAGGGACTTCACTGAAATACATTGTTTCTTACACTAACAGGGATCTTTAGATAAATTAAAACCACAGCCTGTAATTGGAATTATGGAGTATGGCACTTTATTTAGTGCTACTTCTGTTTTTTATGCAAAGTCTGTCTAAGGTAAATTGCACAAATAAGGGATTGAGTTCTGAGTCTTATACCTCCTTATTGGCCAGAAAAAAAAAAAGATGCTCATTTTGTTTTTTTTTTTTTCTTGCTTCAAGGAACTTGCTGTCTTTCAGCAGAGCGGCATAGCTTTTAAAAAAGGGTGCTTTTTAATCCCTTTCTGCTTTCCTCATCTCCATTCTTGTCTACAACTTGATGACTGCAACACACTTCTGGGAAGCAGCAAACGTGGGTTCAAATCCTGGCAGACCAAAGTGAGAATAAAATCAAGTCTTCCACCTACTGGCAAAGTGCACTAACCACTATGCTATTATGAAAATAAGCTGGTAGTAGTAGCAACATTTGAAAAGAAAACAGCAGCTACTACAGTATTGTGTGAAGTGCCTGATCTTGTTACTATGTGTTAGGGATTCTCTGAAAAATACTGTGAGGTCAAGCCCCTGAGGGGACTTGCAGACAAAAGTGCTAGTTTCTGAATTCCAGTCAGGCACAGACATTTATATGATGAGATATATTTCAGCAATCTCAAGTTTGAGAGACGTACCACCATATTCGGGACAAAAAGTTTTGGGTGCTTAAGGAGTGCTTAAAATTAAAAATTAAGATTCAAAAAACAGATAAAAATGAGTTGTTGTGAAAATTAGATGTCACTAACCTTAGGTGGATATTTGAGTTTTCAGGATCACCACTTTTGACATAGAATACTGTATTCTATCTAGCTAATTCAGGGTCTATATACACAAGATGAGGGGAAAGGGGGCAGGTGGGGTTAAATCTGTGCCATTGTTTTATTCCCAAGATTCAAAATGCTTGTAAAAGTATCTCCTGAAGTTAGCCAAACTCTCAGATTTCATGACCCAGCTTGCAACTTGATGGAATAAACCATATCTGTGTATTTTATTAATTTGATTAAAGTGGCTAATCAAGCAAATATTCACCTAAACAAGCATATTAGTACAATTAATTAAACTAATTATAGACAGAACAATTTTAATTGAGGTTACAGTAAAGACTGAGCCAATAAATGACTATTTTTAAACATATAAATCTTCAAACAGAACAAGTAATCATGGAATTATGGGTTTGACATGAGAGTAGGTTATTTGGAGTCTCTAAAACTGGGGAACAAGCAATTCCAGTGGCTGCAGTTACAATTTCTTATTAGAGAAAAAGCAAAGTAATATGCACGATGTATGTGTTCTTCATTTAAGTGTCTGTTCCAAGCTAAGCTGCTTGACAAAGGTTTTAGAGTCTTAATCAAAGGAATAGTCTTCTCTTTCTAGCATGCTATTTAGTCATTAAAAAATACTATTTCCTTCTAAAAAAATTATTTTAAGTAATACAATTTTTAACTCCTGTGTCTATTGATTCCTTTATTGGCAGATGCATTTATTTTAGAAAACGACAAATGGTGGTTTTCTCCTACAAACCTGCATTTGTGCATAGCTACGCAAAAAAGAAAACCTGATTAATGTAAAGTTTAAGCTGCTTCTGCTTTCTTTCTATAAAGAACTTGAACTGAGCTCGTTGATGTTGAAAATCTGTGCATGGAAGTTTGACTGGAACTCCTAGAAAAGGTTTCTGGTAACAGCCGGATTATTGGTACCAACAAGACAAGTCTTTTATCTGTTTCTTCTCTGGATGGTAACATCCAAACATAACAGCCAAAAGAGGGAAGAGGCACACAGCCGTTGTCACAGGGAGCCTGGATGAGGTTGTTACCAGAAGAAAAATCACACCATGCAGCAATGTGTCATCTCAAGGTTATTGGCTTGGCAGGACAGGCAATAATAGTAGCAGGGGAATAGCCATTCCTGTTCCTTAATGCACAAGCGCGCATGCAAATCAGAACTCCAGCCCCTCCGGGGCAGTTTATCTCAGCAGAACTCAGCTCAGGGGAGCAGGACACTGCTCTTCTGAGGTGTCAGGTCTGTGGCTGACAGTTCAGCCCCTGTACATAACAGTCCATCTTCAGGGTCTGGCTTCCACAGATATCCCTGAATTCTGCCTCCCTCTTTTGAACTATTTATTAGCTCTTTTTAACTATCTACTCTTTTCTGTGTTAGTTTATCAGCATAAGCTACCTATGGCTTTGTAGTTCTGCACCCCCAGGCCAATCTGCAGTTGCCACGGTGGCTTCCACTAAAAATGTCACAAAAAAGAAAATGTTACCTTCGTTATTCATCTCCTTTGAGGTTAATCTGGCTGGTTTGAGCTCGGCAGCTGCAGTCCTTCATCCGGGTAGCAGGGCCAGGTAAGCTACACTAAGGGACGCTGCTATCCAGAGACACCCGTTCTCTTATTCCGATGAGAAATCCAGGTTTAACTTTTCAAGGTTTAGAAAGACCAGACTGCAACTTGCCTGTTGAGAGACAGTTTCATTTAACAGAACATACTAATGTAATCTGGGCAAACAGTATCATAGATAATGAAATGATCACTCCTTTTACCAGTAGTCCCCTAAGCCAGGTGGCAGATAATCCCTAAACGAACAGGGCTTGCATAACCCTTTTCATGCAGGCTTCTTCTTGCTATGTGTCAGGACAATCCAAAATCATAGCTTATCCCCTCTGCTTCACAGGAAAACTAATTATTCAACACTTGATAGCAACCACTCTGACAGAAAAAGCAATACATATTCCATTTCTCTATTTTACATATGTATTATTTTTTCTGCAATCATTTTCAAATTCACACTCGGTAAATCCAGAAGGCATTTATGCCAGTAAAGTAAAGGTTTGGACCTGCAATCAGAGTTGGAAATCTATTTCAAATAAATTCAAGAAATCCTGTGTTAAAATGATGAAATAAAATTATTCTGAAGTATTTAAATTTAGACATCACATAAGGTACTGTGTCTATTTCTTACCATTGTATTAGAAATTCTCTTTGATCATCTTCTGTTTAGTAAGAAGTTATTAACTATTTGACAAATCAATTAACTAAAATATTTCTATTAATTTAAATTAATTGCTGTGAATATTTTGATGGTTTCTTACCTTAGAACTGATTAAAACATCAAAGGACCTTAGGATATTGGTGTAGTAAGCATCTTAGTAGTCAAATAACAACGAAAGAAAAGGCTTCCATTTAAATTTACTGCTTCTCAACTAAAGAATTTGCTTCTTTAACCATTTAAAGAACCAAACATTTTTTCTCAGAGAAATAGAAACATTATTTTTCATATAAGGTAGCTACTGGAAATTATTTTATAGAATAGATGGTTTTGATGTCAAAGAATGAAGAATTTTATAAAATGAATCAGTTCTAGATGGCTGCCTCTTAAGTTTCATTGAAAAAAAAATAAGGAAGGCTTTTTTTTTTTTTTTCTTACTTGTCTGATGCCATCATAGACAGACATTCACCCTCATTTTGAGAAGATAAATTACAGTTGCTACTTCATCAGTTTATTCCTACATTTGGTATAAACTTATAGCTTACATCCAAAAACTAAGCAAATACCTAAAATGACATAAAAAGTCAGCATGAATAATGCAGATGTACATACATTACAAACAGCATTACAGGTAATCTCTGATAATTTGGGGGATCTGAACAAATAAAATACATGAATACTCTTTGAATTTTGAGTCTCAATATTTCTCTAATTCATACACAAACTCTGCTTAGACAATACTGTTAATTTGGATTTTCTACTGAATCACAGAATCACAGAATAGTCAGGGTTGGAAGGGACCTCTGGAGATCATCTAGTCCAACCTCCCCGCCAGAGCAGGGTCTCCTACAACAGGTTGCACAGGACAGCGTCCAGGCGGGTTTTGAATGTCTCCAGAATGGGAGACTCCACAACATCTCTGGGCAGCCTGTTCCAGTGCTGTGCCACCCTCAAAGGAAAGAAATTCCTCCTCATGTTGAGATGGAACTTCCTATGTTCAAGCTTGTGCCCATTACCCCTCGTCCTATCAATGGGCACCACTGAAAAAAGACTGCTCCCATCCCCCTGGCATCCTCCCTTCAAGTATTTGAAAGCATTAATAAGATCCCCTCTCAATCTTCTTTTCTCTAGACTAAAGAGACCCAAGTCCCTCAGTCTTTCCTCATGTGAAAGATGTTCCAATCCCCTAATCATCTTCGTAGCCCTTTGCTGGACCCTGTCCAGCAGATCCCTGTCCTTCTTGAACTGGGGGGCCCAGAACTGGACGCAGTATTCCAGATGCGGCCTCACCAGGGCAGAGTAGAGGGGGAGGATGACCTCCCTCGACCTGCTGGCCACACTCCTTTTGATGCACCCCAGGATGCCATTGGCCCTCTTGGCCGCCAGGGCACATTGCTGGCTCATGGTCATCCTGTTGTCCACCAGGACTCCCAGGTCCCTTTCCACAGAGCTGCTCTCCAGGAGGTCGGCCCCCAACCTGTACTGATGCATGGGGTTATTCCTCCCCAGATGCAGTACCCTACATTTACCCTTGTTGAATTTCATTAAGTTCCTCTCTGCCCAACTCTCCAGCCTATCCAGGTCACGCTGTAAGGCAGCACAGCCTTCTGGCGTATCAGCCACTCCTCCCAGTTTAGTGTCATCAGCAAACTTGCTGATGGTACACTCTATCCCTTCGTCCAGATCATCGATGAATATATTGAACAGGACTGGACCCAGTACTGACCCTTGAGGGACACCACTTGTTACTGACCTCCAACTAGACTCTGCACCACTAACCACAACCCTCTGAGCTCTATCTGCTAGCCAGTTCTCAATCCACCCCACTGTCCATCCATCTATCCCACACTTCCTAAGCTTGCCAGTGAGGATGATGTGGGAGACAGTGTCGAAAGCCTTGCCAAAGTCAAGGTAGACAACATCCACTGCCCTCCCCTCATCCACCCATCTAGTGACCTCATCATAGAATGCTATCAGATTAGTCAGACACGACTTCCCCTTAGTGAATCCATGTTGACTACTTCTGATAACCTTCTTTTCATCCAGGTGCTTGGAGATGATGCTCAGAACAAGCTGTTCCATCGTCTTTCCAAGGATGGAGGTGAGGCTGACCGGCCTGTAGTTTCCCGGGTCATCCTTCTTGCCCTTTTTGAAGACTGGAGTGACATTGGCTATCCTCCAGTCCTCAAGCACCTCACCTGTCCTCCAGGACCTTTAAAGATGATGGAGAGCGGCCCAGCAATGACTTCCCCCAGCTCCCTCAGCACTCGAGGGTGCATCCCATCAGGCCCCATGGATTTGTGGATATCCAGTTTATCTAACTGATCTCTAACTTGCTCCTCGTCAACCAAGGGAAAGTCTTGCTTCCTCCAGACTTTCTCTGTTACCTGCAAAGTCTGGGTTTCCCGAGGACTGGCCCGAGCAGTGAAGACAGAAGCAAAGAAGGCATTTAGCAACTCCGCCTTCTCTGCATCAATTTCATTTTTTTAATCTCCATATGACACTATGGAGGGCTAAAGTGACAATTATTGTGAAATTTAATGAAACAATATGGAATAAAAAGAAATTTTATCTTTTTTATGCAAAACATCATCTGAATGTAGTTTATCCTCAAGAAGGTTGGTTAAAAGACCAACTAAAGGCTATGTAGGCTTTGTAGTAATAATAGTAGTGACAGTAGTTTTTATTAGTTCTCAACGTTCATTTGAATGTGAGAAAGGAAATACAGCTGTTTAGAGGTCTGACAAGTACAAAGAACAATTAAGAATACTAACAAAAGTGGTAATGAAATGCGTATAGGTTTTTATTTATAGAAATAAAAAGGAGTATTTTATTTTAGAGCTCTTGAAAAATATGTGTTTTCAGTTTCTTTAAAACATGGTAATAGAGGCCTGGGAAGAGTGAGCATTAACTACCAGTAAAAAAATGATTCATTGATTCTGATTATCCACGTCTCCTAGGATAAGATATTTCTTTTTCATGGAAGAGGAACAGATAGTGAATCTGAAGGTGCCCATGAGATATTTCTGATGTGAAGAAAAACGTTGTTGTGACTTACTGGAACCACTGAAAGCTTTTGCAAGGAGCTCAATGGGACCAAAGAAAGGAGGGTCAATGTATCGGCAGAAGGGGAAACCTGACAAACACCAACGATGTACCTCATGCGATGTCTTTCTCTGTCTAACCTCTCCACTTAGAGAATTATGAATCTGCCACATGAAAGAAGTTTTAATCATCAATTAGGCTCATTTTGGAAAGGCAATGTAATTCTTTTTATTGAAAAATTTCCACTGGCATAAACACTTAATAGTAACTTATAAAATTCCGTATCTATAATATAATGAATGCTGCCATTGATTGCCATATACAACAAGTATCAGGAGCAGGCCCTGCACCTGCAGAACCTCAGTTAAAATTCTGACCTCAACCTGAAGTATAATGGCCTGAATAGATATGTGTCCCAAAGGTACTCAGACTTCAGTAACATACTTTTAGTTTCCTGTACACGTGCCATGATATTTCTATTTTCCCTTGCCCACAAAAAAGTTAATTTCTCCTTATATTCTCAATTTAATTTCAGAATAATAAACACAAAATGTAAGCAATTTGCTTATCATGACCAACATGAAAAACGTTAACTGAGCTTTAACTTTGTTGCAATTTTTTGTCCCTTCTCTGTAAAAAATATAAAGTGTCATAAGTCTGATCTTTGCCCTGAAGTAAAGCTAACACTTTCAGTTGTCTGCCCAGTAATAGAAAATGAGGACGGTGGTCTTTTAAGCACGACTGTTTTGGTGGTTTAAGTAATGAGAAATATGGGTTGCAAGTGTCGGCAACCAGATGGGTGTGTTAAAACCCTGAGCAGTGTGCCTTAACCAATGAAACCTTGGTGGAGATGGGATGGCATTTGTTTCCCTACCTCTAACAGGAGATGTGCCATTGTGAAAAGAACATAAGATCTAAAAGAGCATAGAGTGAATAAGTGATTTAGTAATCTAGCAAGGCTGTTGAGGGCACTGCTCACTTCCTCATTCTTTTTCCATCATCGTAACATGCACTTAAATACTCCCCTTACTCTCCTCTACCTGCTCCCAATTAAAACAAAATGATGAGTCTGATACAATGATGTTGTAAATGTCACAGTACTGTAGGATTTCAGCAGTTTTGAATTTTTTAGCAGCTTAGAATCTCTGCAGAACAATTTCCGATTTGCATTTCATCACTACCTTAATGGAGAAACAGCAGTAAGCTTGCGAATTAAAGCTTGCTAGATTAGGGAGTTTGTGCACAAGATTTCAAATCTCTGGTGAATGGCTTGCTGCAGCTCCACAAATCATTCTGTCAAAGCAAATTGTGCTGTTAAAATACGCATTTAAAACAATGCTCCCCAAATAGGTAATATGGAGGTAATTGAAAAACCCAAAGTGCATACAAATAATTGGAAAAAGTGAGCAGTGAGGGAATAAGGAACAAAATGGAAAAAAAAAAAAAAAGAAAAAACCAACAAGGGAAATGTAAATAAACATTACTGTAGAAAGAAGAAATATAATTTACTTTATCACCAACTGCAAATAAACCACATACTTTGGGGCATAACTCTCACCTATTCTGCACACAGTACTATCTACTGAGATGTGATGGGGAATCATGGGGAAAAATAAAGAAAACTTTATGCCTCATAAGTCTCACACTGAAATGCAGTGAGAAACATGTAATTTTCTGCAAATGCCTAGAAAACATCCAGCTAGGAGATCTTCATTTCATTAAGTGGCACCATTGATTTCCATGAGAAGTTACAACTAAAAGAGAAAGTAGAGACCAATGACAAATGATAAACCTATAACTTAAATACAACCAAAACAATACCTTCAGCAGTATAGAAACTCACACCAAATGCGTTTGTAACCTTTATGTACCCTGCTATAGGCTATGTAGTATCAGTAGAGTAAAAAGACTTATCTGTTCAAGTATTTATCAAAATGAGCTGCATAGTTAGTATATGTGCATATCTCTGGCACTCATAACTGCTAAGAAAGAATAAAATTGAACTTCTCTCCTTCCCACCCTCTCAGTATAAATCTATGTATTAATAAGCAGGGGACATAATTACTAGAATAATCTTAAGAGGTTTATAGGTTCATATTTTTAAGACTATAAAATGTATACTGAATATATGGTTGAACTCTATATAATTAACAGCATAAGTTTTTAGGTGAGAGAAGGATGCTAATTAAGGGTTCTGTTGAGTAGATCTGTTTCCATTAACCATCTGGGCCAACATGCATCCCTTCTTCATATGCATAGAAAGGAAAAGAGAAAACATTAATAGAACAACATGAGCAGTGGGTCTTTATGGATTCAACTGAAATTGGGGGAAAAAAAAAAACAACAAACCAACCAAACCCACCTTTGTTTTTGACAGGAAAATCACAGTTATCTACACATACCAATGAATTTATACTGAAATTCCCTTCTGTCCCACATGTATGTTTGACACCTCATTTAAAATTAAATAAATACATTGAATTAATTTAATCCTTTGTGACCTTTTATCCCCAGAGTTCTTAATCAAATGTCTCAATTGATTAATAGGTCTTCATATGACCTTATATTGCTGCAATCTTGTCCTTTTCCTCACTCCCTTTAAATATCAATTAATTCTAGAATAAAAAGGAATATCACCAAATGTTTACCCATCCTCTAAGACAAACCTAATCCCTTAAAATAAGCTTAGTGGAATACAGACAACATAATTTCTGAAATTTTCATTACAGTCACTTCAGTAAAACTGTAGGATGACTTTTGCTAAAAGTAAAGCATCTGCATTGCTCTTCCTGTCCTCAGGGGCACATATTTCATATGTCATACATTGCATAGTTTGGCCTTCAAGATTTAAAACCAAAGATGGGTTCTTTTTGTTTGGTTGGTTTGTTGGTTTCATGTATACTGGCAGAGTTGGCATACTAGCATTTCTTTTGAAGCAACATATAAGATTAGAAGATATAACAAGAATTCCAGCTTCTACATATGGAAATACTTCCACTTCAGTCGCTCTGCTGAAGTCCCAGTCCCTCACTATAATTTAAGGTTGATTCTCTTTTATGTATGTAGAAAATAATGCCCTAAAAGTTTTGGGTTTTTTTCCATCTGTTTCCTTCACACTGAAAAATAAGATGTAAAACATCAAAGAAACATGTCCTGTTTGCTTTTTCATATCAACCAGAGCTTTATTTTTGTTAAAATCACAGGACAAAACTTGTATGAAATTATTTTTACAAAACCTACATGCAAACTTGTGGATTTTGTAATGACCCAAAATTTTAACACCTTTAATTGATCACTGCCAGATGAAGCTATATACAAGAATACATTACTGATATGTATGCTGTTGCCTTTTCTCATCAGTGCGGTAATTCCATAGAATCGTAGAATCATCATAGAATCATAGAATCATCATAGAATCATAGAATCACAGAATCATAGAATGATTTAGGTTGGAAAGGACTTTAAAGATCATCTAGTTTCAACCCCCATGCCATGGGCAGGGACACCTCCCACTAGATCAGGTTGCTCTAAGCTCCATCCAACCTGGCCTTGAACACCTCTAGAATGGGACATCTACAACTCTTCTGGGAAACCTGTGCCAGAGTCTCACCATCCTCACAGTAAAGAATTTCTTCCTAATATCTAATGTAAACCTACCCTCTTCCAGTTTAAAAGTGTTACCCCTCGTTGCATCACTACAATCCCTGGTAAAGTCCCTCCCCATCTTTCCTGTAGGCCCCCTTCAGGTACTGGAAAGCCACTATAAGGTCTCCCCGGAGTCTTCTCTTCTTCTCCAGGCTGAACAATCCCATCTCGCTCAGCCTGTCCTCATAAAAGAGGTGCTCCAGCCCTCTGATCATCTTTGTGGCCCTCCTCTGGACTCACTCCAAGAGGTTCATGTCCTTCTTATGTTGGGGGCCCCAGAGCCAGGCGCAGTACTCCAGGTGGGGTCTCACCAGAGTGAAGTAGAGGGACAGAACTACCTCCTTCGACCTGCTGGACACACTTTTTTTGTTGCAGACCAGGATGCTGTTGGCTTTCTGGGCTGCGAGTGTACATTGCCGGCTCACATTAAGTTTCTCATCCACAGAAACCCCCAAGTCCTTTTCCTCAGGGCTCCTTTTTCCATCCAGCCTGTATTTGTGCATGGGATTGCCCTAGCCCACATGCAGGACCTTGCACTTGGCCTTACTGAACTTCATGAGGTTCTGTTTAACCATTTATTGACTACTGCACAAGAAGGCAGAGTATTTGCATAACTCTTGTAGGCCCTCATAACATTCAGATATTACAGTTAAGCATATTTTAGTCATGGAAATATAATTTTAATTCACAGTTCTCTCTTTCTCTTCCCCTCCTTTTTCCTTCTTACACAAACTATAACTGTGATCATATTTGTTTATATATTTGATTATTCATGTAAATTCATATTCCCATTTAATGTACAGGTAAGAAGTATTTTAAATGTAGCATGAGGAAGAATCCAAATATGGAAAGAATTTGAATGGAAAGCGAGGGGAAAATAAGTACTATACTTAATTAATTAATTGATGCATTTTGAGATAGGAAAGGAAGCATAATGGATTTTAATGACTGTGGGCTATGAATTGAATCCATTTTTCTCTTTCCCAGAGGAGCAAAACTATTTGAACCAATCTTGGCAATATTTTCCAGGGGTTTTGGTTTTGTGTTTTGGGTTTTTTCACCTGCCTTTCTGTGCAATGTACTTTTAGTTTATCCCTTCATATCATTTGTTCTTGAAATTTTGCTGTAAATGAAGGAGAAAACATGCCTAAAACACCATGAACTGACAAATAGAAAGAACCAGTCATAGAGAAATGAAGGAAAGTAAACGTTTTCTTTGACCATCATAAATTGTGTCTCTTGATCATCATACAGAGTCTTGGATCTCAAGATAGCTATCTTAGAAATGATGGGTGGTTTTAGATAATGATTTAGGGTATTGGGACACACTAAGAAGCTCAATGTAATCCCAGCTGTAGCAGGTAAGTGAGGAATTTAGTTCATCAATGATATTTTGTTTCATATAACAGTTACTGGAATTAGGTAAACTAGGGCATATTAACAGTACTGGGGAAAACTGTCCCCATTCAGAATGAAATCATGTTTGTTAGGCTTTTCTCTTTTTGTTTTTTTTTGGTTGTAATAATCAAATTAATTGTTAATAAAATTTAATATAGAGAGAATATTTGTCATAATTACAAGATTTTTTAATAGTTTCAAATAATATTTATGAGTATTTTGAATGCAAAAACATTTTTTAAGATTGCTGTACTTTTAAAATGTCAATGTATCATTGATCTTAAATGTTTTTCATTTGTATACTTTCTGGAAGAAAAAAAAAAATAAATGAGTATATACTTGCTGAAAGTACACCACACTCTTTCAGTTGTGATTCTCACACTGCAGAGCAACATCCTTCAAAAATGAGTAGGAAAGGAAAACCGTTCTTAAGACTAGAAGTATTTCCTTAATGCCATGGAGAATTAATAGATAAAGACCTATATCAGTTTGTAGGTGTTTCTGACTGATATCTGGGCTATCTCACAGTGAGAAGTTTTGCTGTCAGCTTTAACATGTTTTGCGGGAAAACCATCAGCTACTTATACTGAAACACCATAAAATACAGGTAGTCTTCTATTTCAGTTTAGCTCTCAACATAAAATCTTTCCAAAGTTTTGCTTAACTCGTTGTCTTTGCTGTCTTCAACTACAAAATTGACATCTTCCTACATGCTCAGTGAATTTAACTTCTGGACATACTAACATCTTTTTTCAGTTGAAGAATAGAGTGGAAAACCTCCATCCTCAGGAGAGCTGGTCATGAAGCTGGGCAACCCTTGAAGTGAAGGTATTCCGTTCTTTACCTGCCAGAGAGCTTTTTGGACTGTAATATAGACATTTCTGTAGTTATTCTTTGTTATTCCCTCAAAACATTAATTGAGACAGATAATAGATTGTAATGATTTTCTGTTGTATGGGTGCATAATCAAATATCAAAGTCCATAAAATAAAGACTGTCATCAGATTCAAAATTTGAAAGGCACTTTGAAGATAAAAAGCCCTCCAGAACTGTTTGGTGTTAAAAATACTTTGTTGAATGTAGGGTGTATAAAAATGATTGAATAAGCCATAGGAGCGAGCCAGAACCTAGGCATATAATTGTCTGTTTATGTATATATACTTGAACCCTGCTATACACATAGCCAGAATTTACAGCCTTGTCTCTGAACATTTACTCAGCTTTCAGTAATCTCACAAGTTTCATAAGCACCAAAAAATGCATCCCTGTTCATATCCTGATCCGTCTGACAGGTAAACCAGTGGGCATGTTAACTCCTATCTAAGCCCAAGTATAACCTACAAATTGAACTTTCTTTTGACCTCAGCCCAGTTACAGTGTGAATGGGGACACGCTGACAACAGTCAAGTTTTCCCCAATACGTGGCTGCCTCCAAGGCTGACAGTAGGGCTCATGCCTTCTGCCTAATTAGGAAGTAATTCTAGGAAAGGTACACATGGAAACAGAGGGAGAACTGGACTGAGTGTTCTGCCATGACCACAATTTCTGCAGTTCTGGGGATTGCCTGTTCTTAACACTTACATCTTAGAACTCCTGCTGTCTGTATAAAGTCCCCTAAGAAAAAGAAAGAATTTTCTTAATTTCTAAGGAGGTGCATTAACACTGGGATATTGCCTGCAGTGAATTTAACATTGCTTTGACAATGTCAACACCAATAACGGATCTAGTTTATTGTTTGGCTGCAACAAGTGCATGCTTAGTCATCTGTCTACAACAAAATCTTTCTCATTTTTCTATCATGAGGAAGATAAGCCTGACTTGAGCATGTAAGTTCAGGACAAATGTTCACCAAATGTTCACTATGATTTTTGACAGAAAGTACATATCCAACTGTCTGTGTGACAGGGCCAAAGACTTGGCCTTTTGTATGGGCAATCTTGAATAAACTGTGCAGAATACTCTTTGGTAAAGTTTCCAATTTTGTTGCACCTAATAATCAACACTTGATTTACTGGCTGCCTTGTGTTCCCTAGGAGGGAGGGTGTCTTTGGTAACATTGAAGTTCCATTGTGGATTTAGCTTATTGCATTTCTAAAATCACAGACTTTAAGAGAACTAAATGGGATTATGAAAACTGTCAGCCTCACTCTATTAACAGAGATAAGGGTGTCCATAAAGAGACTATTCTGAAGATAGGACATCTGTTAATAATGATTTTCAGTGCACTTTATTCAGTAATGCTGCCTTGAACGTGAAATGCAGTTGTGTTTGCCATTCTGTGCTCAGAATTTGTTATTTTTCTATAACAGGAGAAAGACCAGAAATTTGAACTTTATGCTTTAAGTTTCTCCTACTAAGAAAAGCGACATATTGCATCTTTCCTTGGATAACAGTGTCAAAGGAAGTGATCCTTAGAAATACTTCAGCGATTGGCATTACCGAGGCTTTGATACATACTATTTATACAAAAAACTATTATGCTTCACTTAGTTCCTTTGATGTCCTTGAAAGAGATGGCACATAATTCCCCATGTAGAAAATGTGCACGGTGCCTTATAATGAATAGGAACATTTTCCTTTAAACACTGTGGAGTGTTTCATGTGCAGTCACTGAGATTTACGCTGGGGTTTGAGAGACTGCAACATGAGGGTAACCTTGCAGTTAGGAACGAGAGTAAACTGATGGTTAGGTTATGGTCTTGAACTGCAGATCTCCTGTCTCTGTGTACTCCTGCAAGTATAGTAATAGATAATTAAAGACTGAAAAAGTATCATGACAAAGTATGGTATTTAATCTGTGTTGGTTAATGCGTACTTTTTTGGTTGTCCATTATAAGATGCTTAACCAACCAATTACCAATGTAATTTCAAAAGTATCTTTCAAAATTCCTCTTGACCATTGATCACAAATAGGCGCTAACTTCATAGACTGACCAATTTTGTTTATCTGTTTTTATATCTACCATTTGTGCATGTGTGACCAAAGAAGAACAAGTGACACAGAAAGTTATCTCTCTTGGCTCTACCAAATGTCAACAGCTGTCCCCATATCCTTTTATTGTGTTGTCTGATTTATAAACATTAGTTAATGATTCACTAAACTGTTTTCCACACAAAGTGTTAGAGGTGACACGTGTGACTTTAAATATTAAGTTGTGTTATTACTATTTGAAAAGCTGATGATCAGTTAGCTGTGCAGAAAACAGCTGTCTTAGAGTAAAACTAGTGTTTTGAATTCCAGCAAATTCCCAGCTGCCTTTTCTTTCAGAGACTCTTGAGAACAGAGTATATCAATAGTTAAACAGAGAAACAACAGATGAGAGACTGGGGATTACTTAGCAGGCTTGCCTGAAAAAAAAAAGAAAAAAAGAAAAAAAGATTATGGTTCATGAATGTATGATGGAAGCACAGAGGGATGATGAAAAGCTGCAAATTACAAATTACATATTAGAAATAAGTTTCTCAGTAAGTGCTAGAGAATTTCATCATTATTGGAAGTAAGCCTTTGTTATCTTCCATTGTATTTGGGGAAAGCTGTACAAAAGATTTTTCTTAGGCTATGTTTTGGTTTTGCTTTAATAACACAAATGGTGCTGACTTCACAAGATGTTTCCTCGAGAGATTTCCCACTGTATATGCTTGAGATTATTATGATGGATTGTGATTTACAGTACACTAAGTGGGGCCTTACAAGTGCTGCTGTATTTTCACAGAAATTCAATAGTATTCAGTATGGAATACTGTCAAAAATGTTTTTTGTTGTGGCAGGAAAACTACACAAAAAATAAAGAAGCACCCACCCACCCATGCTCACTGTGGCCAGTTTACTTTTCCTGTCAGGTTGGAGCAAACCTCAAAGGATGGAGATGGCAGTTTGGGAGTGAGTTCTTTAATGCTGGGTAACAATGTACTGGTGTGACTTCAAATTTTTAACAAATTTATTGATTATGCTGCACAAAAATGGTTGTTGGAGTAAAAAAAAGCCACAAAACAACAAACTGTGAAGCTATTAATTCCATCATTTCTTAAATTACTGTATTTGGGCTGCTTCTAATTACCAGCGCAGCACTTGCTACTTGGCTTTTAACTTAATTTCAGAAGAAACCTACGGTGTGAAAAAAGAACCGTTAATTCTCCTATATCTATTCCATGCTTCAGGATAACGCTTTAGATGTTTAATATTTTGCATTTGTAAGTAATTTTTATATATGTATTTATGTTATTTGTTTGTATACTTTTTCTTAAAAAAATAAATATTTATTTATTTTATTGTTAAAAGAGTCAATAAATGAATTGCTGTACAAAACAAAGCTGGACTGAAAAATAAAAGTGCAATTCAAATTATTTTTTTAAATAAAACATTGACAGTATCTAGAGAAAAAATGTTGCTAGCACAATTGTCACAACAACTTGAACCTGAATGGCTTTTGCTTGACTCATGTCATCAAGTGATTCACTTGTGTAGTATTTTTAAAAATTCTGCTTGACATTGTTGACATATCATGTCCTTTGAGTTTCTCCCTCTTATTCAGAAATCAAGGCAAAAAGTTTGCTTCATAAAATTTTAATAAATGCAAGTATTGTCTCTGACCTTACTTGATCAAAGTGGTTAGTGTCAAAGTTTAATTGCATTTCATGCATTTTGGTGACATCTCTAAATTTTTCATGGATTCAATAAATTATTAGCATCACAAGAAAATCTCATCCATAATATAAAGTAGGAAAATTCTTAGGCGTTTCTATAGTCAGACTTAGAAAAAGAGTCAACCTTAATTTGAATAGATACTGTGATAATCTTTACATCCCAAAGATTGTTTGCCCCTTCAGATTTTTTTGCAAGACTGTTGCAGACCTTGTCATTTACAGTCAGAAGTCGGTTTCTGGCCCTTGCACTAAGCAGATATGCTGACATTCAGCACGGTTCTTTCTCTTCAGTGAAAAGGATTCAGTTATTTTGTTTCCATCTTTATGTAATTGTTTTCCTTCTCTAATAATTTTCTTAGCAGTTTTACTAGTATTGTACTCTCCCTTCTGATACCCATCTGGATCTATGGTCAACTGTGCCAGTCTTCCTCAGGCAGCGGTGGTAAGTTGTTACAATAAGCATTCAATGTTCTGTGAGGTCTTTATTGGAAAGAGTATAATACGGATGATAGAGTTCCTTTCTCTTCAGTCTTGGATATCTCTGTGTTTATAGGTTTCCTTGCCCCAGGCTGCTGCGTTCTGGCTGCTCCCAGCTGAGTGTGAGCGTGGTCCCACATCCTCCCCAGACTCAGCCCCACCAGAGCTTTTTTTTGTTGGGCAGTGACCCCCTGGGTTTGCCAGACCCTTCCCACAGAGGCGCCAGCAGAGCTTAAGCTCAGGCAGGGGAGGCAACAGGCACTTGGCCTGCAGCAGATGCTGAAAACATCTCAGCCCAGCTCTGGCCCAGGTGAGCCCAGGCCAGCTCTGATGTCTGTGCTCTCAGCTCAGGGCAGAGCCCATGGCTCTGCTATGCCGGCATAAGTCATTCTCACTGCGCTACAGCACTACATGTGGAATTCATTAAATGCTTACCTTTTTATATTTCTAAGACCATTTATTAACTGGAGCTTTTCAAGGATCAGCTTTACACTGTGGCTGTACAAATGACCATGTCAGCGCAGCTGGGGGAGCAGTGAACCACAGTAGATGGGCAGGGATGAGAAGCCATGGGCAAGAAGAACGCCGGAGTAGGAAGCTTTGCATTTAGACTGGCTTTGGTTTTGGACAGTCTGTTTATACCATTGTATTGGCACGGTTTCTGTAGAAGGGGGGCTACAGGGGTTACTTCTGTGACAAGCTGTTAGAAGCTTCCCTTATGTCTGATGGAGCCAATGACAGCTAACTCCAAGACAGACCTGCTGCTGGCCAAGGCCGAGCCAATCAGCAACACTGGTAGACCCTCTGTGACAACGTATTGAAGAAAGAGGAAAAAAGCCCTGAACAACAACAGCCAGAGAGAGGAGTGAAAATATGTGTGTGTGGTGGGTTGACCTTGGCTCAATGCCAGTTGCCCACCAAGCCACTATATCACTCCCCCCTCAGCAAGATAAGGATGGGGAGGGGTAGAAAATAAGATGGGAAAAAAAATCATGGCTAAAGATAAAGGCAGTTTAATAAAGCAGAAGTAAAGGCCACGTGCGGAAACAGGGGAAAAACAAAAGATTTATTCTCTACTTCCCATCAGCACGTGATGTCCAGCCACTTCCTGGGAAGTAGGGCTTCAGTTTGTGTCGTGTTTGCTCCAGAAGACAAATGTCATAATAACAAATGCCCTCCCCACCCATCTTTTATTGCTGAGCACATGTTGTATAATATAGAATATCCCTTTGTTCAGTTTGGGTCAGCTGTCCTGGTTATGTCCCCTTCCAAGACCTTGCCCACCCCCAACCTACTGGTGAGTGGAGAATGTTAGAGAGACAGCCTTTATGCTGTGCGAGCGCTGCTCAACAGTAGCCAAAACACTGGTATGTTACCAATACCTTTCTAGCTACCAATACAAAGCACAGCAGTGTGAGGGCTGCTATGGGGAAAATTAACTTCGTCTCAGACAGACCCAATAACACAAAGCAACAACTCTGCAGACACCAAGGTCAGTGAAGAAGGAGGGGGAGGAGGTGCTCCAAGTGCTGAAGCAGGTATTCCCCTGCAGCCTGTGGTGAAGACCATGGAGAGGCAGGCTGCCTGCCTGCAACCTGTGCAGGTTAGTGGTGGAGCTGATATCCACCTGCAGCCTGTGAAAGACCCCACGCTGGAGCTGGTGGATGTGCTCAAAGGAGGCTGTGACCCCATGGAAAGCCCATGCTGCAGCAAGCTCCTGGCAGGACCTGTGGACCCGTGGAGAGAGGACCCCATGCTGGAGCAAGATTTCCAGCAGATTTATGACACTGTGCAGGACCCACACCCCAGCTGTCTGCACTGGAGCAGTTAGTGAAGAACTGCAGCCTGTGGGGAGAACCCACATTGGAGAAGTTCGTGGAGGACTGTTTCATGCAGGAGCGACCCCACACTGGAGCAGGGGAAGAATGTGAGGAGTCCTCCCCTTGAGGAGGAAGGAGTGGCAGAAACTTGTGACAGACCGATCACAACCCCCATTCCCTATCACCCTGTGCCGCCCGGTGGAGAGGAGGTAGAGAATTCAGGAGTGAAGCTGAGCCTGGGAAGAAGGGAGGGGTGGGGGAAAGTGTTGTAAGAACTGGGTTTAGTTTTTGTTACCCTACTCTGATTTGTTTTGCAATACATTAAATTAATTTTTCCACAAGTCAAGTCTGGTTCACCCATGACGGTAATTGGAGAGTCATGTCCTGTCCTTATCTTGACCCATGAGCCTTTCATTTTAGTTTCTCTCCCCTGTCCAGCTGAAGAAGGGAGTGACAGAACAGCTTTGGTGGACATCTGGCATTCAGCCAGGGTCAACCCACCACAACCATTGTAGACTGTTGGGTTTTTTGGAGCAGGCTTCATGGAGCTGAAGCAGCCATCAGCAATGAACTATTTCCCTGCCAGTTATGTGAAAACCATTTAATTCATGAAAGAAGATGACTTCTGCATGCCATGTGAATTGCAAGATGTAAAGACAGGGAATGATCTAGGGTCTTTCCAGTCTAACAGAAAACAATGCATTCAGCAAGACATCTTAGGTGATTGTTTGTATCACAAAAAAATATTATCTTCCTTGTACATGTACAGTGCTCCTCTCCCCCTTTGATAGTTTAATTATTCATGCAATATGGGCACCCTTAGCCATACAAAGGGCTCACAAAATTTCTAAGACATATGTCTTTGGAAACTGCATCAGAGAGAGCAGTCCTGCAAGGACAGTAGCATCAGTTACGCAGAGAAGTAAATAGTCCAACAAAGGTTGCCTTCAATTTATTTTTGTTGAGAGCAGCTGATCAAAGCAGGAGGAAAAAAGGTGCAGAATTCAGGGGGGAAACTCATTCAGAGACACACACAAGCTTATATGGGTCTTGGCTACTCTGCAGATGGATCTAAACTGAAATTGCTGGAGCAGGTGCATCCCACAGCTCCAATTCAGTGTGGGCAACAGGAAAAATGTTCTCAGCAGCTCCTGGATTCTGCCCTTTTTTATCTTCTAGGCTGCCAGGTCATGCCCCCACTAACCTTCTGGGCCATCAGGAGGATTTCTCCTTGGGGCTGGCTGCACCTGCATTTCCCAGCCAAGCTCAGGCAATATATTTCAGGATGGGGTCCTTATTGTGGTCAAGCTTGGTCTCACCAATTCTTCCTCGTTCATGCTGGGGAGCTACAAATTTACCTCAAGCTATATCGGAAGATATGGATATCTTTGAAAGAATTCTCAGCATAGATGTAATAGATCAGTATATAGCAAGTGCCAGATGTATCTGCAGTCTTCCTCAGAGTAACACTTCTCTAAATTTTAAAGGGCATCATTTTGGTCCAGCTTCAGGACTTCTGGAAAATATAATACTTCCTGCTTAAAAAAAAATAGTAA
This sequence comes from Ibidorhyncha struthersii, assembly GCA_013398815.1. Lineage (NCBI taxonomy): Eukaryota > Metazoa > Chordata > Aves > Charadriiformes > Charadriidae > Ibidorhyncha > Ibidorhyncha struthersii. The sequence goes on from VZSZ01006328.1 coordinate 28,312, forward strand.
TGTACATATATGTATGTATAGGTTTATGTATATGTGTATATATACATAGAAAACACCAAACACACACACAGCAAAATTGAGACAACTTAGTTTTGTCTTGAGATAGAATCATATGAGAAGTTCAGCAGGACTGACTCTAGCAATGGACAAGGAGGGATAATTTTGTCTCCCGTCACCATCCATACAGTTGATTATTTGCCTAGTTTCTGTATGGCAGAAACTTAAATTAAGTTACTACTTCTGAAGTCCTTCAACTAATCAGAGATGAAGGCTGTTCTATTACTGAATATGCCAGTATCTGCTGACATACGAGTTGTGAATGGGTGGCCAAGTTCATAAAATGTCACATTAGATATTTGTGATGAGAATGAATCATCCTGGGCCATTTTAAACAAAAATCTAGTGCAATCATAAGTTCTTGGGAAGAGTCTAGAGAACAAGAACTTGGAAAACAATACATTAATTTACCAGTGTCTTCACAAAAGTGTTGACTCATTAGCAATGCTTTCATGGGAACAAAGCTCTGATACATTTCAGAAAGATTGTTAGTGGGTCTAGACAGCTGAGTCAGGAAGAATATGATTTCCGCACAAGTAGAATCTTTTGTCACAGTCTGCTTGTGCTGAAGAATGAAAAGAAATCACTCCAGCAACAAGTTTCTCTTCTGGCCGTCTATACAGACTGAACTGTGCCTTCATTGGATCACTGACAATCATTTCTGACCTGAAGAGACCTATCAGGGAATGATTCCAGTATCAGCTTTTCAGATGGAGGTGAAAGTACTTTGACATTTACATCAGCAACCAGTTCATCACGTCAATTTTTCTGGCTTGCAAACAGCTATGCAATCAAAGGGACCATCTCTGCAGTCATCAGTATGTGACTGACAATGTCAGCTTGTCTTTCTCTAGAACATACTTGCGATCTGTGTGAACCTCCACAACTAGAGACAGCATTTAGAATTTCAATCGCAAGCACTCGTCTCTCGTCTCGTGCATAGCTTCATTCACTTGGTGTCAAAGTTCTTGAATAGTAAATGATAAGCACTTCGTTCCCATCTGGTTATGTGTGATTGACTCCAATGCCATAGACTGGAACATCACAAATGATAATCAACAGTGTCTGGTTGTCATAGTGGATAAGCGGAATTGGATGTCAGTCACTTGCTTGCATTTTTGAAATGCACTTTGTGCTGGAAAGTCCATTTCCATGGAACCGTCTTGTCAAAGAAGCAGAGAAGAGGTTTGGTGATCATTGCTTTTCATGACAGGGAGCTATAGCAGAAGTTCCAAGTAATATCTAGAGACCTTGTTTGTGCTTTGTTTGAGATAATTTAAAAATTGCCTTCACTTTGTGCTATGAAATGTCTATGTGTCTATTTAGCCTCTTTTTATAACTGCAGTACCTAAGAAGGTGACAATATCTTGGTGCCTCCTTTGCTTTCAGTGTTGGTGGGTCCCTCCACAGGCTGCAGAGGGACAAGCTGCATCACCATGTTCTGCATGGGCTGCACGGCAATCTCTGCTCCGGCACCTGGAACACTTCCTCCCACTCCTTCTCCACTGATTTGGACTGTTTCAAATTTTCCTCACTCCTCTCCCTCACAGTTCCAGTGCAGTGTTTTTTACACTTTCTTAAATGTGTTATCACAGAGGTGCCACCAAGATCACTGATGGGCTCACCTATGGCTAGTGGTGGGTCTATTTTGGAGCTAGCTGGAACTGACTCTGTCTGACATGGGCGCAGTCCCTGGTGTCTTCTCACAGAAGCCACCTCTGTATACCCTCCACTAAAAAAAACTTGCCTCTTAAACCCGATACACATATCTAGCTGTACTTTTGTGAAACTTTTGTTCTTGTTCAGCAGCTGTGACAAGTTTTCATACATGACCTTCTGCTCTTGTATACAGCGCAATGATTGTTGCTGTTCATTCTGAAACTTCAGCAGATGATTGCCATTCTTGTGACCAGAAATTGCAGTTGTGGTTGTGTAACAGAATATATAGTGCTGAAATTCATCAAGGGAACATAATTCCATGCGCCAACTGACCACATACAATCACACAGAGATATGACCACCTGCTTTTCTCTGGCTGATACTAATTAGAGTGAGAGAGGGAGAAGATGTGATGTCAATTCTTTCTGCGTCAATACAAAACAGCCTCCTATGCACAATTCATACTGTGCAAAATGAGTGCAGTAATGGAGTGTCCTTGAGCAAATACAGCATGCACTCTCACAGGACATAAAGTGGAGAGTGATATTCTAACATTAGAGAAGTACAGAAAGATAGTTAAAGGCATGCACTGCAAAATGGATGGCTTTCCTCCTCTCCTTGCTTCCTACATATCTTCACAATAAACGGCTCACTCACGTGTAGTTACTGTAACCTCTGTTAAATACCACATTCCAGCACCATGTTTACCCAGTAAAAGAAAGTTCAGTTACTAAAACAACACCCCCTCTAGATCACTAAAAGTTTTTGAACTTTGCAGGTGTTTGTTAGTTTGCTTTTTTTTTCCTGCAGTCATATGAGAACTGTTTTCCTTACTGAAAAACTTTTTTCTTTTTTCAACTAGCCTATTCAAAAAGTAGAAAGAATTGGTGAAAAGCCTTCAGAAATTCTTTACATCCAGTTATCATTTAACTGAAAGATTTTCACCGATTCTCCTAGCTTTATGCCTGATGGATTGTACAAAGATTTGAATCAGGGAACCAAGTAGGCATTTTTGTACTCACATAGCTATGAATACTGGCTCCATGTGTTAGGAATAACTACTATGTGGTATATATGAAACACATTTCAGTATTTCAGGTGCCTTTTCATCAGGAATATTTTTTTATGAGCAAAAATTTGTACATTTTTCTCTCTGAAAGTTGATATGTCAGTTTTGAAGAAACATTTTGAGAGAGCAGATACGCAGAGACATATAAGACGAAAACCTAATGAAACCAAAATAAAATTAAAATATGAATTGTGAAATTTAATTTAATGTCACAGATGTCTAGAGTATTCACAGAATCATTCTAAGTTACTATCTATTTGTTCCATGGTTCATGTAATGTATAGTTCAGCAATACTAAAAGCATTTTTATATATTCTGTTAGCAATTGAAAACAGCAGTTAGTGCACCAATAATTGCAGCTAATTACCTGCATACACTTCTCCATGGGCTAGAGCAAAAGCAAATAGAAACCACTCAGTGCCTGCAAAACTTGATGTGACCTCAAAATCTAGAAACTGTCATATGGCCACATTTTAAAAATGCATAGTTTTTCTAGAATGTGAGTTCAGTGTTTGATCTCTCTTTCTCCAGTAATACTGGATAAGCAGCTCAGATCAGAATGCTAGCAATCCACCCATTGTCACGTGGATAAAATATAGCTAGTCCTGAGGATAATTTTTTCCAATTATATTTTATTTGCATAAAAGTCATTCCAATAGATAGAAACAGTTTGTCAGTTTCTCAGTCAAACACCCAAAAGGCTGCCCTTTCCAATCTTCCCTGATACCGAGGCCCACACCTACTACAAGTAAAAGTGCTTGCAGCTATAATATTTTTACATAAATCGAATCCATAATCTTCAAAAGTAACCCAGATTCTGGGTTTTTCCCTAAGCATTTGTTAGTTTTAAGTACACTTCAGATATATTTGTATAAGTTTGCACTCATGCAACTTAAAGACAATTAGGTAGATATAGGAAAGGGAAGTTAACACTAGAATGGTACGTGTCTACTAGCTTAAAGTACAATGAGATGTAAATTTTGATAAAAATACACAGTGCTTGATCTTAGACCTCATTGCCTGAAGACATATTTGGGTAGACTTCAGTGTTCATCATTAAACTAGATATATACAATTTTAAGACTATATTATGCTGCATATTGATGAAGCAATATATAATTTCAGTTTTATCTCCAACTGCACACAGTATTTCATCCTGTGAATGCAGAGATTGAACCTCTACTCTCACTTCCAATAGAGGGAGGGTATGCCAGCTGTGGAAAGAATCATTTTTCCTAAGTATACAGAAATGCCATAAGAATCATAGAATCATAGAATGTTTTGGGTTGGAAAGGACCTTAAGGAAAATGAAAGAACTCAGCATAAGTACCAAAAAAAATATTCAATTAAAACAAGTGAAACTAAAAAGAGAAATTAAAAAGAGAAAGAGAGAAAGAGAGAAAGAGAGAAAGAGAGAAAGAGAGAAAGAGCGAGAGGAAGAGAGGAAGGAAGGAAGGAAANGAAGGAAGGAAGGAAGGAAGGAAGGAAGGAAGGAAGGAAAGAAAAACATGCAGTGTGTTCACGTACACACAACTAGTAAGAAAAAACACAATAACGATTACATTAAAAGGTTATTAGAAAAAAAATGTCCAAGCATACACTCTTTTTAAAATTGAATCTACAATTAAAATAAGAGTGTTTGGGCATACGTATGTTCTAAGGCATGGGTTTTGTAAGTCTGGTGTGTACGAAAGAAGAAAGCACAGCAATGACGTGAAAGCAGAACTGATTAAAATAACTTGTTAATTCTGTTGGTTGACAACTGGCAATTTGGAGAAAAAATCATTCTCATTTGAATAACAAACTAATGAATTTAAAAAGTATTTTAAGCTCTGCAAAACATTTTCTTTGATAGAACTATTTCAAAATGAGATAGAACTCTTTTAACTTAAAGCAAATTAAATTGATTTTTTTCTTTTGAAATTGTAATTTTTAATATATATATGTATGCTTTACTATTTCATTATTACAAAATATACGATCAGTATATGAGAGGTTTCAATGTGGCCGAGTCTATATATACTGTAACAATAGTGCAGAAACATTCACTTATCATCTCCGGTAAATTTGTGCTCCTCCCTCCCCAACTAATAAATGTGTATGGAATTGGGAGAGGAAGAGAACTGCAGAGAAACTGCTGGTGACTGACATACAATGGTATTTACTCAGTCAAAAACTAGCGAAGTGTTCAGTGAAGGCAGCTATGTCAGAACAGGCTCAAAGGAAAGAGCCATGGTCTGGCTGAAGGAAACAGCACAACTCACATTTTGGTGGAGCCAGAAGCTTCCTATTTGCAAGGACATGTATTCCTGAGCTCAAATGCATGTCTCCCACTATCTTCATTTCTGTATAATGCAATACTGTGAGGTCTTTCTATTCCAGACAGGTCCCATTCAGCTGCAGCCACTTAGAAGCAGGCAGAAATGGAATTCTATTTAGCAACATAAGTTATCTGAGCCGTTCTGCTCCCGAAACTCCTGATCATTTCTCTTCACACTCTGGCAGATGCATTTTTAATTGGTATTTAGTAATAACAGACATTAAGTCACAGTCGTATATTTGTCAAAAAGCTTTTTAAAATTTTACAATACCTTGTCTCCCCAACTAGTTATAGCTTTGTCAATCAGTGAAATTACAGAACAAGTTAATTTACATTTCAGCAAATGTGTTAAGCCTTTTGCAAAAATATCTTTGTAACTCAACCTTAATTTTGTCCAAACTGTTCTGCAGTGGAATATCATCAGTCAGCAGATGCTGTAAAACTAGTTGACACATTGTTGAAATGCAAAAAAGGAAATACACTCTCTGTGCCGTATGGGAGATGAAGTATATATGTGTACAAAGTGAGAGTGCAAAAATAATGTCAGGATTGAAGTCAGTACTAGACCAAAGCAGGTGATGCAAATGGAAGAGAGCACAAAACTCAAACTAAATAGGTTCCCAGAGAGGATACAACATGTTAGAAATTATTTCTGTCACTGAATCCTAAATCACTTATAGCTGGATTGGGTGTCTGTGTTTCTGTCTCTCTATATATATCCAGCAGCTGCCTAGATGGTAAGAAACTATTAAAAAAAANNNNAAAAAAAGGAGGAAAAGGCAAGTACCTACACTTAAACCAACAAGGTAAAAGTATGTAAAGAGTCATGCAAATAAAGAGAAAATTGACATGAGAAAAAGTGAGTTATTAAAATTAATGAAAAGAATTATAAAAGGACAGTTACTTACATGGTTAAGATGTCAAATATGAATTTTAAATTAGTGTTTAACAAGAAAAAATAAGAAAAGCATTTTGCAAGTCATGAAAAGCTCAGAAAAAAAAGGTTTTTCAAAGAAGGGTCATGGAAATGATTAAAGGGATGAATGGACTTACTTATTAGAAAACATTAAAAGGATAAATACAAATAGTTTAGTGAAGTAATTAGGTTAGGGAATAGAGGAGGACATAATAAACAACTACAAACATCTGAAGGCAGTAAACACCAAGGAAGGAGAGGAATAATTTAGTCTGATACAAGAGAGTATAATTATAAATACAGGAATTAAAGTTAAAAAGGAAAAAAAAATACACTGAGCAGCAGAAAAAAATCCCTCACCTATGAGATGAAAAAAGGTGGAAGTGGTGAGAGTCCATATCTAAAGGTAAGTAGATAAAAGGATTGAAAAACATAACAAAACAAAACGACAACAACAAAAGTTCCAAAGGACTGCATGCAACTGTCTGACTATAAAATTTGCATTCCATGGTCATTGTTTACCTTCTAAAAATAATACATTTTTAAAGATAACTGGAAATATTCTTTCAAAGATTGTTTTCTCTACTTCTATGTTAGTCTTTATCAGTCCCTGTCATCTCATTGAAACTTTGTGGACTGTTTAGTCTGGAAAGTCCTCTGGGAGAATGAAGAAAGCTTCCTGTACAATCACAGCGAACATCTTCAAGGCATGACAAGCCCAGAGTGCATGTGTGCAGGAAGTAAGTTTATTCCCCAAATCACACAGGAAGCAATGAGCAGAGGGAGGTATGAGAGTGTCAAAGCTTGATATTCATCTTGCTTAATAGCAAAAGTTAGGGCTTAATGGAGAGGCAGTGTCAACCTTTCAGATTTGGATCCTGCTGTTCCCTAACCAGATGTACTCCACAGGTCTTGCTGGGACTCTTTCCTTTATGCCTTATCCTCTCTCTGTCCATTTCTTATGAAGTTCAGACTATCACAATCCCTGTTGTTTTCTTTTCCAGCTCTCCTTCTTTCCCTGCGTTCTTGCCTCTCCTCACAAATAATTTCCTGCACGTTTCCGTTTTCTTTCCTTGCAAGCACACTGACCTCTCTGTGTCTCCTTTCCACCATTACTTCCCACTATAGTCCTTGCTCCTGCCTCCATTCTCCACTCCATCTCCCTTAACATTCCTACTGCTGTTCCAACAGCGACATGGAATAAATGTCTCAGTCCTGCACTCCCTCCCCTGAATGTCCTTCTCCTTTTTTACTTTCCCAATTTCCTGATTCAAAGACGAGGTCTTGTGGTAGGAGGAAAAGCAAGGCCAGTGCATATTTTTTCTATGTTATATGTAGGAATACTGTACCAAGGTATATCATTTCTAGTACAATATAAAAAGACAAGATTCAAAAGGCAAGCCAGGGGTTCAAATTTAAACACCAATTTTCAAGCTCCTTTTCTGATTTTAAAAGAATAAGGAATGTCTTGAGACACTTTCTAGGACTTTGTTTCTTTTTGGGGCAAAGAGGAAGGCAGGGTTATAAAGTAAATAACCTCATATTACCATGAGTTTTAAGTGAAGAACAAATAGAGTAGCTCAGTTATTAGAGGACAGCCATGCACTGGCATGGTGCTGAGCTCTAATCTGTCTTTCTGTCTTTAGCTTCTGCTCCCAAGACATTTGATCCAATGGTAAACGCAGCCAAATACATTCCTACTGTGCGTTATGATTCCCCAATGCCCTCCATCAATCCTGATGCTCCTTTTCTTAACTAATGGATGTTGTTATACTGTCTATCACTATTCAGACTTGCATTTGTATTTTAAAAGCATCCTAGGTTGTAGTGCTTCTAAAAATTTAATGCACACATTTAATGCTTATCTTCCTATTAAGACATTTGAGGTATAAAATAAAAACAGATGTACAAAAGGAACCTCTCTAGGTACAGAAGGGTGTTTTTTTCTACCTTTTTTTCAGGTGTACTGTAATACTTACGACAAATTTCAGAATTATATGTGGTAACTTTTTAGGAAATTACATACATTGTTAAGATTGATTTGCTAGTTGATGATAAGATAAATTTTAAAAGCAAACTTTAAAATAAATAACAACTTCCAGACTCCCCAGCTAGCTTCACTGTCAAAGAGGCCACACTGGCCTTGATATGTTATATAAAAGGACTAGACTGCTTTATGAAAGGGCCCTAAAAGATTATGGTTGTTCCCTTAATTTGAGCAACTGGAAAATAGCTGTAAGAATACCTCACAGAATAATTGCACACAAAGTCTCTCAAATTTGTTTCAAGTACCATAGCTGTACAGTTCCTTCCTTGAAACTCTGGTTTGTGTACTGTAGCTTTATAAGATCCTTATCCTAATCTGCACTGAAACCCCCAAGGAACAAGACACTGTAAAAGTAGTCCCTGAAGTCACTTGCTTTTGAAGATGGTACTCAAAGTATATCCAGATGATCACATCGTTTTTTCACATTGCCTCAAATTACAAATCCAAATGAAAAGAGATCTCGTGAATTTCCTCATTCAAGTGCTGTTACTCAGTTATTACTCTAAAGATCCTATACTTATAGCTCAGAAATGGTTAGCCTTAGCCCAAGAAAAGGAAAATGTGCTGACATGTGCCTCTTGAGGGACTGATCATTTTGGCGGAATTATACTAAAATATATATATGCATAAGTATGTATGCAAGTGATTTTCCATATGATAAAAATAATTAAAAAAGTTTTACTTTACATTCTCATTTTTTTAATTACTATTTTGGATTGATGAGCAACTATGAACAGAAGCAGTATTAAGAAATTCCCCTAACCCTAAAATTCTCAGATTCTGTTGAAGATTGTAATACTTGTTTTCCTTTCAGTTTCCAACCCTGTCATCTTCTGGTGGCTCAAGTAACCCTTTTTTCATCTTGCTCATGACTAACAGGTGACTCACAGTGTGTGTTGGAATGAAAGCTATTTTGCAAGTTATTTGTACAATTTTAATTACTCTTGAATTGCTCAGTACGGGTCTATTTGGGAACATTAAGTTGGTTTTAGTGATAGCTTAAGATCAACCTATAAGGCATGATGACAAGTCTCACATCTGTTAAAATTCTATTTACTTACTAAGACTTGTCCTTAAATTCTCTTCTCACTGGACACATTAGCAGATCATAGGTCATGTGCTGAAGGAAATGTTACTGGGAAGTGCCACACACCTGCTTGCTTTGATTTGGTACTTTAAACATAGTGAACTGTGAATAGAGTTATCAACATCAGCCAGTCCAGCTGGACATGACTAACACTTGTAATCATCTAGGAATAACCTGAATGTGGTACAATGAAGCATCAGACTGAATTTGCAAATAAAACAAATAGAAAATTCCAGCAAAATGTTATGGAGAAAGCAGAAGTTGTGTATTTATTTTACGACAACGTTACCGATTTATTTTTTTGTTTTGATTGTGAACGCACTTAAACATTAGTCACATTCTTACAACTTTCTTCTCATTAAGAGTTATACTCCTGTGTTATCAGGAGTATCAGCTAAATGTATGCTGTATAACTGAATCTATGCTTTGCATGATCAGGCAGTTCCATGCTATTCTATCTCCATAAGCCAGGTCACAAAGAGAGTGCTAATAAAAGTGTTCCTTCACTGAACCACAAGACTCATCCCTGGGCTAGTACGTTTTAGACATTTATGTTTCCGTCAGTATGACTCTGATTTGTTCAGGGTCATACCCACTCATATCATATGGATCACAGCACATTCTGGAGACACAAATTCTTAAAAGCCTCTTCACAACCTGAAAGGTTTTTCCAGCTTTGGACTAAGCCTTCCACAAGTCTTCTCTGGTGCAGGCAATACATGTAATTAGAAAAACAAAACCCTTTTCAATGCCCTGACAGTTCTCAGGGCATTGCAATAGCCTCTTTGAAAGGCTTCTTAGAACAACTTCTTTATGCCTGATAGACTTAAGGGTAGTTGCAAAACCTAAGGACAGAATGTCAGTTTAAAGGCGCATTTAGTTAAATACCTCTCAGATCTCCTGGCAAGCACTTCTGTGTGGGACCAGCAAATATCAGGATCTACACGTTTTTGCTCTCTCCCTTTTAATATTTTTGAGGTAGTAGCAGGAAGGCTAGAACATGTCGGAATCTATTTATGAGTGGCTGCCACTACCTGACCTTTTTATCCAGTGTTTTCTAATAAGTAAAGAATTAACACCCAAAGAGTAACAGTTTGTAATTTCCTGTCTTAACTGTGATATGAGTATTACCCTTTTGAACTCTATCATTACCCTCTACTCATCTGAAAATGATACATAAAATTAAAATCAGTAGCTGAGAATACAATTTGTTCCATTCAAGCCACAGGAGAAGAAGATCCAGTAAAAGAGCTTGCATTTTCAGACAGCAAATTTCAACAGCATGTTGCATTCAGGTAAGTCTAGATCCACCTAAATAATATCTTTGGCTGTCCAAAATCAGTGACAAAGAGTTATGCCAACATGATACATGTTTGAAAATCCTTCTTTCCATGTCCTTACAAAATTCATCACACATGACAGAAAATGAGATAGCAAAACTTTATCTTTGTGTGTTATATATGTTCTCTCAGATACCAGGTCCCATTCCAGTGGTAATAAGGTCTTAATTTTGAAGCAATCTAATATAAAGATAGCNTTAATATTTATCCTTCATGCTTTTATTAACCTGCCTGATTTGTTAATTGGTGCTTATTTTCCCTAAAAAGTTTTCATATTTGGCTTTAACATTATTTAAGCATTAATTTTGTTCAAACTTCAAGTTTTCTTAACCTTAAAAATTCTAACATAATTTTTAAAAGACTTTTCCATTTTTTTTCCCCCCATAAAAACATTCAAAATTTTGGTTGTCTTCTGCTATTCAGAGTTGGACAAATGCACCTCTGAGAGGCATAGGAAGGCTACCCAAGGGTTGGACAGGCGTACACTCTGCTGGATCAAACACCAGCTGGATGGCCGTGCCCAGAGAGTGGTGGTGAATGGAGTTAAATCCAGTTGGCAGCTGGTCACAAGTGGTGTTCCGCAGGGCTCAGTGTTGGGGCCACTGCTGTTTAATATCTTTAATAATGATCTCAACGAGGAGATTGAGTAAGTTTAGGGGTGGGACCATCTGGAACTGGGTCCGTCCAACAAGAGGGCAGCTTCTGGTGTCTTCTCACAGAAGCCACCTCTGCAGCCCCCTCCCCCCGACCAAAACCTTGCTACGTAAACTCAATACATCTTTTAAATAAAAAAAATCCATTAAATCAGATTCATAGCTGTGTAAATCAGCAGTTTCATCAGCAGAAGTAAGAAGATCTAGTATACGAATAGAATGTAAGTGTATATGCATGTATATGTAATAAGCTTCATAGAGATTAACTACTAGTAGTTTGATACAGTATCAAGCTCTATATCGAATATCTTCAGGAGGCTATATTGCATTGAGCCCCAGAAACCAATAAGCTAATTTACCTGTCTGGCAAATCATCACAATCCAAACTATTCATAAAGAGAGTCAAAAATAATGCAAGAAAACATATAAACTGGTCACTTTCTTGGGAGAAAACTTCTTCAGCTGGGCGAGGAAGAACTGACAGAGGTTAGTGCTACAAACAGGTAACCTCTTTCACCAAAATATTTTTATATTAATATAAGATTTTAATTGATTATGAAACAATGGCATTGTTATTATAATTATTATCAGCATAAAATTAAAGAAAATAATAACCTTGATTCTAGTTTTGACATGCCATGTGATAAGATAGAAAGAACCTAGGACCTTTGTGCTAATCTTAACCAGTGAATGTTATTAGAACAATACTATTAAGGAAGAAAAAAGAAAAAAGAAAGAAAAGAAGAAAAAAGAAAAAAGCTTTGCTGTTCTTAGAACTGCTACCTTAACCATCTAACCATCAATAGATCAACGCATAAAAAAGTACACACGAACATTGAGATGAAGTCTGAGGATAAATACAAAGAGCTGTTGCATGAATAAATCTGACACACAGATTCCCAAGATATCTTTGCCGGGTTCAACACTAACAGCAGTAGGTGACACCTCTACCTGTGGTAATAAAGAAGTAGCTTATTCTGTGCCAACTCATGTGTCTGTGTGAATGTTATGCATGCTATAAGAGGATGTAAACAGTCCTTCAGGAAATAATGAGTTAGAACAAAATGAGATGTGTCCAGCTTTTGGTGTTCCCTGTTTATTTTGTTTTGCAAACAGACTGTCTTTGGAAGCCTGACCTAAGTTAGAACCGAACACTTGTACATGCTTTGTCATTTTTTTTCTTCTGATCCTTGCAGAGAATGGCTTTATTTTATTTAATTATTTATTTTATATTTATTTCTTTATTTAAATCCTGAAAGTTATGCAACCTGTTGTAGGTGACCCTGCTCTGGCGGGGGGGTTGGACTAGATGATCTCCAGAGGTCCCTTCCAACCCTGACTATTCTGTGATTCTGTGATTCTGTGATTCTGTGATTCTGTGATTTGATCATAGCATCTATCTACCTGAAGACAGAGTAATTATTGGCCTTTTTTAATTTAATCTACCACACTAACTTACTCCTAGACTCCTTATTTAAGACCATTCTGAAACCCCCTAGATGTAAATGGTTCTTATATAGGCAATCTCATTAATTTCTTGGTCAGCTTGAAAGAGTTAATATCTCTCCTGTCTTCTTCAGCAATTTGCAGAGTTGAGCCCTTGCTAATTTTAACATGTTATCTCAGTAGGTTAGTACCAACTTGTTCTCCTTTGGCCTTCTGACACTGATTCTTCCTTTGAGCCATGTAACGTATTAACAGGAGATGTGATAATATTGATTTGATATCATTTCAGGTTGGGCATACTGCAAACCAGAGTTCTTCACGGGGGCAGGTAATTTCTTTAGTTTCAATCTGGGGGTTTAGTTTTATCATTACAGGCAGATTTGTTGTTGTTGTTTCCAGATTTATCTAAGTAATGGAATAGCCTCTGGGGATAATTATTAGAATTGTTCATGATAAATAATTAAACTACAGGGCAAAAATAATTTTTATTATATTTACCTCACATGTGAATGTTCTTTCCTATCTCCAGAGGTCCTCTGTGATATTTTGTATAACATCTCTTCAATTATCTTTAGCAAAGTTCTCCAATCCTCAGTTAAGCTCTCCTCATAAAAGGACTTTTAATTTTCAACTGTGTTCCTATTACTGATTTTGTTGCAGCTAAAGGAGGAGTAGTAGAAAGGATAAGAAAGCTAGGAACACATGATTAAAATTTTCTGTAACTTACAAAATACTGAAATAGCTTTGTTGCTACGGGCTGCTGTATCTAGATCTCACAAAGTGGATGGTATTATATATGCTCCAGGAGAGAAGTATATTCATGTACACTAAAAAAGCATTTTCTTATGTTTAAATGAAATGCGTTTTATTTCTATTTGTGCTTATTGCACCTTCTCTTGTCACTGGATACCACTGAGAAGACTCTGGATCTGCCTTCTTTATATCATCCTATCAGATATTTATATAGATATCTATATATTAAAGAATGTTTGAATAATTTGTAAAGATTTGTGTTCATTCTATTTTGAAGTTTTATATTGCAGCTTTAAAAAGAGGTAATAGGGGAATCTAGGAGGGTTTTGCGGAATTCTTCTCTTGCTTTTTGGTTTAAATAAATTATCCTGACAGGAAACTGATTCAGATATCCAAATTCATTTAAATTCTTTCGGTTGACAGACTAAAATGCTTTGGAGGTGAATGGGGGGAAAGTATTCTGCATCTATTCTGTGCTCATTTATGCAGAACTTCCTTCAGAATTGAATAAATACTGTTTCATTTCAAGTAATATATTCCAGACAGCTGAACAGATATTAAAATTTTGTTTTCTTTGATAATATATTTTAAGTCTTGAATTAGTGTTTGTATGCAAATATAGTTCAGGGTCAATGTTACTCTTTTTAATTAATGTGTTTTAAAATCCTTTTGAATATATAGGGAACACTTTGGTACAATTTTATAATCAATGACTGTTATACTACCTCCAGTTGCAAAATCCTGGCTCTTCATAGAAAGCAATCTTTTCTTAGAACTACTAGAGTGATGTGTAGATAAAAAAACTGGGGCATGTTAGTCATTTTTGTGTTGTCAAGAGCTGTTCACTTTTGGTGTTTTGTTTCTTTGAAACCTTTTTTGCAGGATGTTATGGGGGAATGAAGAGCATCAATCTAATACACAGTATAGACCCACATATTTTGTTCCCTAGGTCCACCTGAAAAGCTGTTCTTACAGGGAAAGTGATTGCAAAGCCTCACTGTGTCTCCAAGCTGTGAAGTCTCCTGGCACAGCTTATAAGCAGTTTGGCTCTCCTTAAGCACTGAGATTGGCCATTCACTGTTTCAAGAACCCCAAGCTTTTTTTGAACTCTAAATCTGGAAGCCTCGGAAAACACTTGCACCTTTATTATCAGCTGTTACCAGTTAAGCCAGCTATTAGGCAGGAGCCTGATTCTCCTATCCCCTTAGCAACCTAAATCAGAAGATCAAGCAGAAACAAAAAAAAAAAAGAAACCAAAGCAATACATTTAAAATTGTATGCTCACAATGATACCTTGTTACCCATGTAAGTGGCTTCCATTAAAGAAAGGCACAAAAAATCTCTCTTGATTTGCGTGGAATTTGAGTCTTCTGCTATAACTGAAAATCAGTCTTCCTCACCTACTTTTTATGTAACCAAATTTATACCCTAATGTACGGAAATAATGGCTTAAATCTGTGTAAGGACTGTGGTCATTCTTTAAAACTCAAACATTAGCCTTGCTCCCTTTTAAGCTTAACAGACAGAATATGTACATCCTATTGACAGTGTTGCTCTTAGTGTTAAAAATAATTTTATTTAATTATAATACATGTTCCACATATCTTATAATAGTTGCCAAAATGCCATCACACTGGCTACCTTTGTTTTATGATAAGATACGTTTCATAAGCAGATACTTTAATCACAGGAAAAAAATCTGTCACCTAATAATTGCTAAAAGGATGGGAATAAGGCATATTGTTTATCTAATTCTTATGTTACAGGCTTGTGTCCTAATTTGATCTATTCTGAATGCGCAGTAAATGCAACACAGTCATTTTTAAATCATAAACCTCTCAAAAAAGCCAGGCAGAGGTCTGCTAATGTGTTGGATGATGGATCTCCTATTTACTATTGATCTCTGAATTCAGAACCAATCCATTCTGAACTAGCAAACATTTTTCATATATTTTTAGAAATTATTGAATGGCTCTTAATCAGTGACAAGCCTGTTTTGTCTGTTACTACTCAAAGTAGATTAGCAACAACCTACTGCATTTCCCCAGAAAAATGAATCTTGTAGAGGCTGAATCTTGTGTGGTATATCTTGAATGAACTGACTTCGCATTTAGCTACCCTTGAATTAAAGGAAAGCTCAGAGTAAGCAATCCAGATGTAGTGAGAAAAATACTGTTGGGGTTATTATGTATGGACATGTACATAGTCTTCTGTTGTATGGGCATATTATACACTGTGATTTGAATCACTTCTGGAGAAGGATTTGTTTCAAGCAAACTGGTTACTTGATCATTATAGCTGGTTTCGGTATTATCTCTCTCAAGCAGCTCTTGTTACATCCAATTCGCTACTGATGTTATTTTCTCTTCCTCAAACTATCTCATTCCAGTGACCAGTTTCCTGCATCTCACCCTTCTCTTTTTCTTCCATTCAAGTTTGGATGCCAAAATCACCACTGTACTAATCTATATCTCAGCCTTTGTGCTCCTTGGTCTTTGGTCCTGATCTGGATGATATTAAAAGAATATCACACATCTGGTCTAACTAAATGTGACATGCAAGTGGGTATGTACTAAGCAGTGTTTAATTAATACATATCATAGTTTTGGGACTCTTAAAAAGCTTTCTTATCAGAAGCCTTGTGCCCCTCTTGAAGCCTGTTCCTTCCTCCTTTACTTCTCCTTAACAGTCCTTTCCTATTAAGACTGTGTCATTATACTCCCACACAACTCAGAAGAGACTAACGATAGAGGGCATGAGTATAAAAATGTGATTCAGTTCACTAATTAAGGACTCTAATTTTAAGTATCTACCAGCAAATATCTAGTTGTTAGCTGTTTGTGCTCCTACTATAGTCAATAGAACTTGAGGGTAGGACTGAGTTGTGTAAAAGCTGGTACGTAGCACCATATGATTTTCCCTAAAATGCCCGAGACATACATACAGGACTGGCAGGTAACATACATGACATACAGGAAACCTCAACCCTTCTGAAGCAGCAGCAGAAGGCTGCACAATATATTCTGGGGCATTTTACATACCACTCCACTCTTGTTTTTATTCCCTTTGTTCTTAGCAAAGCACATTTACCCTAGAAAATATTTGGGGGCATTATGCCCTAGATAATGTCTACCTTAGAATAAACTAAATCCCCTTAATACATCTGCAAAACAAACAAACAAACAAATAAACAAATAAGCCCCAAAGTAATATGCCATAATGATGGTACAGTAACCTCTTCCCCAGGCTTATATAAATGACAGAAATCTTTCTGTTATCCTCTTATTTTCAATGGAGTTTTTTTTTTGTCTTTACATGAAGAATGACAGACTCTTTCTGAAGAGCAATGAAACTACAGATGCTGTGTAAGAAAAGGAAATTCAGTGAAATGTTTCTGAACTTGTCTACTACATCATGTTCAATTGCAGGAGAGTCGGGCTGTGTCTCAGAAGGTATTTCACTCACTTCTTACAGTGATATTGACATTCAATAAAAGTACCAATTTCTAACCCTAGTTTAGTGGGGAAATCCTTCTGCTGCCAGCCTATAGTCACTTCATTAAAAGTTATGGTACTTTCAGATAATTCAGTTTTCATAATGGTCATGCACAAGGCCTATACTCATTAACAGTAAGTGCTTACAGGCAGGCAAATAAGCATAGTAAATATTCTGAGTGTGTGAAATATTGAAGAAAGATGTTCTGTATCTTACTGTTTTTTTTAAAAAAATCAAATTTTTTTCTGAAACAAAAAAGGATAATTTTCATAATCCTGTAATTGACATGAAAATCTTTCAAATGTCAGACCTTAATTTTTATTCTTTTTATAAATTACAGAAATGCCAAATTGAGTTGATTATGTATTACCTTTTTCCTCATAAATGTCATGCTCACAAAAAAACACTATATTTTTAACACTGACATTAAATCACATGGAAGAAATAGTATTGTTGCCGGATTGAATATTCCTCTATATCAGTCTACAGGGTGACTGTTCTCTCTACTGTTAAATAGCTGGGGAAGAAATTTCATCCTCATCTCCAACTATACCAAATATACCTCATCTCTAACTATACCAAAAATAATGCCAGCTCATACCACCACTTTCTTTTTTGAATCTTCCAGTCAGGAAGGACTGATATAGAGGTTTCAACTTTAAAGGTTGCATGTACTATAATAATTTGAGTTTTAAGTTCTTAGAAAATTCCACTGTCTTTTCTTTCCTATCATGATAACACACTTTCTGAATTTCCTCTCAAAAATAATGTTCCTGAAACACAATTCACTCAGATAGTTTTGCTCTCATAGAAAGAAAACATTCTGTGTGTTTAAAAGTAGTTTGTCAAACTATAAATAGGAATTTCATTTCAAAAGTCATTTAGAAAGAAAAAAAATGAAATCTTTTTCCTAAAATGACAAAACAGAATGTTTCAATACTAAAACATCGGGGAATTATTGCTGCTTGCCTTTTAACATGTGGATTATCTCCTAGCAGAAGACATTTTACATTACCAAACAAGTTTAATAAAAAAAGTTCCACCTAGACTTATTCAAAATAAATGTGAAAACCTGTGAAGCCTAAGCAGGTTGAAAAAAATAGTTCAGATGATAGGGATGCCCTGGATAACAAAGGACAGTTATCTTTGCTGATACGGCTGGATGTCTCAGGGGCTGTCATCACAATTTTTCAATTACTTGTGTGCAAGATAACGTGAGGCTGGACTTGGTTGTCCCTGCTCATTCCAGCCAGACAGTTCTCAGTAGTCAGCCAGTCACTTGTATCCTTTCCCTAAGACTGCTAATCTTCAGTGATTCAGAGATGTCTCTTTTATGACGGCCTTCTTAAGAAGTAAATAATTCCATGTGCTCAAGTGAGACCATCACACACCAATTACAGACATGACACCAGGCAGTGCAAGGATCCTGGCTCAGACAAAATAATGGCAGTACCAGCAGGGAGAGAAAAGGTTTTCAGAAACTTGAAAGACGTTAATTAAACATTTGTCCTCTTCTCATTATAAAGGTAATAGACATTTAAAGGGTTATTGAGCTCATTGCTGGACCATGACAAATAAACACACAACCTTTTTCACTATTACATGTCCTCTGTGGTAGACACTTAATTTCCACTCTTAGTTTAGTTATTAAAATGTTTTCTGATGGAGATAATGCAAAAGATAATTGGAAATTCCAACTATGTACAAGGAATCAACCCATCTTTAAAAGGAGTTGTAGAAGAAGACACTAAACCAAAGTACTATCTCTTTTTCCTGATTTCCAGTTTATCCAGGATTTTTAGTCTGGATCCCAAAAAGAGTTCAAGCTGGAACAAGATGATGTTTTTGAAGAACCTAATGTTACAGAGAGATTGTCAAACTTTGAATCATAACTCTTTGCAGGTCACTGAAGGGGTCATATCTACACAAATCTTCTCCACACCAATAAGTAATGTCACACTTTGAATAAACATAAAATACTGAATTGTTTGTGGGGTTGGGGGAGGCAAGAAGAGAGAGTATGTTCTAAATATTTTTCCCTCCTCACAGCAGCAGCAGAAGACTTAATTGGGGGTATTTTACTGACTGCTGCATCTAAAATGTTCATATAGGCTAAATTATAGTGTCACAATCTTCAAAGTTGCTGTACTTGCATTCATAACATTGCGATTCTGCCTAGAGATGACATAAAGAAGAAAGTGGGAAAAGAAAATATTATCAATGCTATGAAACCATGAACACCACCTATTAATAATTTTCTTGTAAACTATGCATATAAAGATATTTCTCATTATATGTTCTAGGTTTCATTTAACCTTTATTCTACCTCCAATCTTGCCGTTTTGGATAATCATTTCTAGGTCAGAAGTAGGTCATGAGCTATGGCTTTTAGGAACAATGTAAAGACATTTTATTTGAAAGAATGGAATATCAGGTTGATGGTAATTGCACTTACACACTATTGCAAGAGTAAACCTCTCAATTTGATAGCTGATTGTCCCTAGATCATAGATTGTTAAACCAATATGTTTTGACATGGTCAAATGGTTTACTGTCTTGTAGCCAGTAAACAGAGTGGTATTTGTTATTAGAACTTTTTTTCTACAAGGAACGAGGCATTAAAGATAAAAAAGTATGAGCAGAATGGAAGGACAGAGATGTGAAAGGTGATGAAAGAGAAAACAGAATACAGAGTTTAATTTAAAATTTTTGACATCATAAAATAAGATATTTAGGTCAGACAACACATCCTGATATTCCCCAATGACAGCATTATAAAGTGACAAAAGTATGTTCTCTTCAATAATGCATGAGGTGCATTTGATCTGTTTAAAAAGAAATGTTGCTGGGATATAATGTTAGAAGACGGTTTCAATGAGTTAAGAGAAAAACAATATAAAAATAGTTTTGTTTGAATTTTTCTTAAATTAATTTGCAAATCCAGAGTAAAACCTTTTGTAGATCAGCTGGATATTTTCAAAGTTCAGTCTGTTGAAAAAGTGCAACCAATAGCCATTATGCCTGGAGTACACTACAGGTTAATTTGTAACAGGTTACAGGGTTTGAGCATTGCTCTTTTAAAGATGCAATGTTTTGCAACATTCAGAGAATTCACAAATGTCAAATCATGAAATAAATTATACTTATGTCATCCAAGTGGAAGCTCTGACTTTTTGCCAACTTGGCAGTAGACAAGTTAAAATAATGACGTCCATTTCTTCAGACAAAATCTATACTAAATCCCAGAAAATTATAAAGAAAAATCAGTTTCTATATTCTGCTCCTACTTGCCTTTTCTCAGAAAAAATCTTGTTATTTTAAATGAGTCATTCTGTGAGTACTACATGCAACAGGACCCAGATAATTATTCTATTAGATTTTCCTCTTTTTTTTTCCTCATTAAAATTAATTTTAAAAACCTGTTATTGTATATAGTTGTTTCAGTACAGTACACAAGCACTCCAATTTTCAACTTCAAAACTAAGACTTTCTATGATAGTCAAACAGTGAAAAATGGCCAGCACAGATCTCAGAAGAATCCATACAGATACTGTCTCCTGGTAAAACTAACCTAAATAAAGTCCAGCTTGAAAAATAAATGGACACCCATGAGAGATTGTTTGCTACTGTGCTTCTTTCACAAATGCTAAAAAAAACCCATAAAATAAATAAACAAAAAAAAGACATAAATCTATATTTTATAATATAGTTTTCCAAACATTACTATTGTAATACTTGCTATATAACTTAATTTGACCATATAAACCCATATTGGTTAGATAATCTATGACCTAGGGACAACCAGGTAGCGAACTAAGGACTTTATTCTTGCAATAGCATGGAAGTGCAGTACCTGTTAACCTTAGCAAATTCTGTCTAAGCATGTCAATTGCTGAAAAGTCCTGAAATCTTAACAACAAAATGAACAAACCAAGAAACAATATGATTGCAGTTACAGTTGTTACTCTATGAATAAAAGTTACTATTGCAAAACCAGATAATTGGAAAGCATAGACACACAAAATCAGATCTCACAATCAAGTTTTCTTTCTTTTTAGCATTAGTATTACTGTCTCTGCATTTCATAATATAATTTAATTTTTATGTACAAAATTTCCTGAAGGGCATAAATGCATTTCAGCTGTATGCAGTGGTAATTCAGTTTTAAACCATGCATAAATCCTCAATAAACAGCAAAATGCTAATAAGTTATATATGGGCTGTGACCTTTCTTAGTTTTCAATATTTTTTAACAGTTAAAGAACATTCACTGAAATAAGTTGAGAGAATCTTAGTCTACTATTTGTTTTAGAAAAATGAATGTTTATCAAATGGACTTGAATTGATAATAATATGATAGTTCATGCTTGAGAACCCTCACAATTGCCAATGTGAAGAACTGGATATTGTCTCACTGGCGTAATCATGTGGAGAGTGGATTGCATTTATACTTTGCATGACCTTGAAAACAGTTTCCCAGACCAATGTCAGAAACATTCTTTTTTAATATTGTTGCTTCTGCCAAGCATACAGACTAAACAAATACAAATTTTTAAAAAATAAACATAGTGATAGTAAATGAGAGTTGTGCCTTTTTTTCCCTGTGTTTTAGGACCAAAAAAGCCACATAATTATGATTTAAAATGCAGATTTTTTAAGACATTTCACAGAGAGGATTTAGCATTACTGATTTCTTATACATTGTAAACCAGAATTTGCATTGCTAACGTTTTTTAAATGCATATTTAAATATTCATTGAGATTCCAGATTCCTTGATTCCATGATCCTAACTTGCAAAGATGCTAGGATTCATTCACAAGCTGTGGTTGCATGTTGGATATTTTCAGTAGCTTTGACTTCTTTGTTGCACTATATTCCTAAATTTAACAGAATATAATTTTTCTTTATTTCATGGCATTTTTCTCTTGAATGTATTCTATCCGTGCATATTTTTGTCATTCTCTGGATATTTTCCCCCTGTGTGAGATAGATATTAATACAGCTGCTGTGAATTAAAAAAAAAAATAAAATCTTTCCTTCTTAGAATCAGCATTTGTCTATGCTATATTTATTGACCTGTTACTCAGCATTTATAGTGTCTTTCTTTGAAGAAGATCCAAGGAGATCTTTATTTTCCCTCTGTTCATACTTCAACCTTATTGTAATACTATCCAGAATTTTAAAATATTTATTGCAACTATAGTTAGGAGAAGGTTATGTGCTCTGTGCAACTCTAAGATAAATCTTGCTTCCTGATCGAGTGAACAAGAAGGCTACATAGGTTTTTAGCATGGAAGAAAACAACCTGGGTTTACATGCAGCTATGAAATTCCTAAGCCCTACATAGCTATCTATTTCATGTTTGGATTTCACCTATCCATCTATTTTCCAACTGAACTTTGGATTTCACCTGTTTACATTAGAACCATGATACAACCCCTTATTTGCATGTAATTACATCCATATGTAATTACATCCACATGTAATCCATATTTTTTCAGGTATTTTCTGTGACATTATTCTTGTGTTTATTCAAACTCTCAACACTTTGTTCAGCTGTAGAAATGCTCCACTGTATTTAAAAAATGAACAGATTACCATATTACTAAAGAAATGTTCTTGATTCAAAATGGGGGCTGGAGTTATCGACCTGTTTAAGATTTGCTGGTTTTGGACAAGACCCTAAAGCAGGTCAATGCTTCCCAATTATATCACCATTTAGTGGGAAACAAGCTCTTTGAGAAATAACAATCATGTTTTCAATCATGTTACAGCACAGAGTCTGCTATAGTTACAGTTTATAATGATTTATTAATGCAGTCTGGTTTTGGTTGCTCAAGCATTTTCATTTTGCTTGATCTGAATACTGTCTTTGACACTGTCGATTGTAACATTCTGCTTGATCATTTATGAAATTATGTAGGATAAGCTGGCACTACTTTGAGTTGGTGTCAATCTTATTTATCAAACACATCTCCATCTGTGTCATTACATATTAGCTTTTTTCTTTATTACCTTGGCACATTGTCAGGTCCCACAGTTTTTACACAAACTCATTTTTACTTAGTTCAGGGTACAGTATTTCTTTTAGGTAAGTCCATTCACCATATAGGTATTTATGCCTTCATAAAAGGTTATCAAAGATATGGGATATTGGCTTTGTAAAGCTATAGAGAAAACCACCAAACATTATTTGTTTTTTTAACATGTATAAAAACACAGAGAAACATATATGCATGTTCTGGGGCAGTGGTAAAAATGTTTCTCTTCTTTAGATGAAGTTAATCAGGAGAATATTATGACCCTGGAATATGTAACATCTGCAAAACAGACTTTGTCAGGGAAAATTATGAGAGTTTTCAAAATTCTAAACCTATACTTACATAATTCTGAATATTTTTCATTACAAATACAATCATTATTGATAATTAAGATAAACTTCATTGCTGTAGAAATACAAATGGGACAGTACACAGCAATCTTCAAGTTTCACTTACAATATGACAGTATTTATTTATAGAAAACTGGGTGCATCCCTTTAATTTGGTTTATATTAAGTATCTACACTTATTTCTATTCAAGATGCACATTTACTTTAACGGTAACATTAGCAGTTGATGCCTGGCATATATCCTAGAGGTAACACATGATCTCTCTCGCTGTTCCTCTTGAACAACAAAATGTTTAGGACACTCCAGATATTTATTTTCACATGGCAGGTTTTTTCCTCTGTGAAGCTGATATATGTTAATGGGGAAAAAATGCTTTTGTACTCAAGACGTGAGCTGTCACCTAGGAAATGCATTTGCCTGGTTCCAGTTTAAGCCTTTTTAATACTTCTGAATTGCAGTGGAACACTCAAACAGAACACTACATTGAGCCGAAATGTGTACAATAACCAAGATAACTCCAAGTTGCTTTGTCACCATGGTAACTATGCCTTGGGTCTACCCTAGAAACTTTGCCCGGCACAATGCTGTCAGCTGTAGATATCTGGGTATTTTTTAATGATACTGCTTAGACCACGAAGGGCTCTAATGTAGACATAGCAATTATGAACAAAAAAAATGTCCTTTTCTCATATAGCTTATTCTGTGTGGGAAGCTGATATATACTACATCCAAAGAAACATATTTTTGTCAGTAAAAGTTTTATCGACATTTAGAGCTTCTGCTGAGATAGGTGTGTTAGCAATCCCTCTCTAGTTTAGACTAGCCCTTAGCAGTATAAAGCAATTAAAGGTAATCCTGAGCATGCCTTGAAAGGATAATGTTTTCTGCAGCTCTTTTGTTCATGATTTTCAGGTGTGTGTGCCTTTCTCTACCACCCCTGCAGATCGTGTAATATAGATTGCATACTGATAATGCAGGCTGTTATCTGTAGGTGTTCCTAAATAATGAATAGTCCACTGTAACAGCTTTCCTTACAAATAACTAGCAAAAGCCAGCTTCAGTCTGTTTTTCTGAACAAAATAACATATAACATTTCTAAAATAGAAGTCTACCTCAAGGCTTCTAAATCCATTCTTGAGCACCTAAGGGTGCCTTTCAAGTCCCATTCATTTCAACTTCTAAATCATATTTAGTCCAAAAATGGCCATCTTTCTGTAGGCTAGACGGTGCCTGGACAAGCACAAATGTTTGCCCTCAAGCTACAAGGACCCTTACCCAACACTTCAGTCCCTATGGAATCAGATCTAAGCACAAGATTCTCTAAATGTCCCTATCTTACATATCCATACGTGAAAGGCAGCAAAAGGCCAGATTACAGCATGTAAGGAAGCATGTTTTACCCTCTTGAGAGTGTGTCTCCATCACATTGTAATAATATTTATGTCTGATCACATCTTCCTGTGGGAATTACTATGAGAAACCTCAGCAATATGCTGGATTGGTGAGGGTCTTTGGTTTCTTCTCGGTTTCTTCTCAGCTTTAGTTTGCTTTTTTAAGCAGAAAATCCCTTTCCATTACAGGCATCACTATGTACACAGTAAGAGAAATCTCAAAACAGGGAAGAACGCACTGTGTTTGGTAACACATTTTTTCCCTAACTGCAATCCACTGCCCTTTTCTTTGTTCCATCAGTGTGGCTCATGGGGTTTCTCTCAGCTCTCTAATTGCTGGAAAAGCTGTACTCATTGTTCTGCTCAGTCCTTCATTTTAAACCAGGTTGTAACTTTCTTGGAGTGCTTGATGTTTAATTGATCCACATCTAGCAGAAGATTCTCCTTACGACAGTCATGTTCACATTGACTCAGATACTGTGAAGAAGTCTGGAAAAGTGAGAAGAGTAGACTCTAGATAATAGTTTGCACAACTGGCATTTGAAGATCAGAATAACTGCAAGCTCTAGTTTACCATCAGAGACAGAGCCCTTAAGTACACCAGTGATTATGGCATGTCTGTTTTCAATTGGTTGTCTTTCTTTCCATAGCTGTGATTCTGGGAAGATATCCATAGGAACATACAGGACAGAACATCCCTTTTTTTTTTTTTTTTTTTCCTCACAGTCTTGCCTCTGTCTACCAAGGAAATTATTTCAATATATCATTAGTCATCTTGGAATTAATTTAAAAGTTCTTCCTGGGTGATCTTAAGGGATTTCAGCATACTTAATTTATTGGTCCTTTTCTCTGCTATTCTCAGCTGATTCATTTAAAAACACAAGCCATATGAACACCCCTTCCCACCATTGCTGTTTATAAAAGAAAGTGCTGCAAATTATACTTTTTTTTTCCCCAAAAAGAAACAGCTTTAACACAAGCACAGGTGGCTTGGTTACAGTCAACTTACAGTATATATACCAAGAGGAAAGGAAATGAAAGTATAAAAAGAAGTATACATAAAAAAAGCTACAAGCTTGTAAAATAAAAACAGAATGAAATATCAGAGAAAAAATCAAACTGTCAGCATTTTCACTATATATCTTTATTTCTAGAGTTTTTATTCCATGTGAAAAACTCTGTAAAGATTAAAACCTGGCATATCAAGTATGACATTTCAGTCTAGAAACTAATTTTAATTCATATATATTAGGAAAAGTAATTTGTGGTGATTTTTAATATCATATGGTTGAATAAAAGGCAGTGTTACAAGTTGGAATCATTTCAGTCTATCATGTCAAGGAGAAGTTAGATAAATATTTGCATAAAAACTATCTGTAAGACGAAACCCACACTTTTAAGATTCAGACTGTCTTAATAAGTTTTGGTTTATACATGTTTGTACATATATACTCTGGTATAACTTTTCGAATGAGAAATACTTTTGATAGTGCACAGGTGTTTTTAGTTGTTGCAAAGTTCTCAAGGCCTTTTCTGCTCCTCATATTGCCCTGCCAACAAGGGCTGGGAGTGCATAAAAAGTTGGGAGGAGACACAATCGGGACAGCTGACCCCAACTGACCAAAGGGTTATTCCATACCATGTGATGTCATGCTTAGTATATAAAGTTGGGGGAAGAAAAAGGAATGTGAGGAAGTTCAGAGTGATGGCATTTGTCTTCCCAAGTAACCATTATGCATGATGGAGCCCTGATTTCCTGGCAATGGCTGAACACCTGCCTGCCAATGGGAAGTAGTGAATGAATTTCTTGTTTCGCTTTGTTTGCTTGTGCAGCTTTTGTTCTACATATTAAACTGTCCTTATCTCAACCCACGAGTTTTTCCTCACTTTTACTCTTCTGATTCTCTTCCTCATTCCAACCAGGGAAGTAATCTGTGTGGTC
The DNA here is from genome assembly GCA_013398815.1 of Ibidorhyncha struthersii. Taxonomy (NCBI): domain Eukaryota; kingdom Metazoa; phylum Chordata; class Aves; order Charadriiformes; family Charadriidae; genus Ibidorhyncha; species Ibidorhyncha struthersii. The sequence continues at coordinate 54,880 of VZSZ01006328.1, forward strand.
CTAGTTGCTGACTGTGGTTAAACCACGACACAGGGAGGGAATATCTACCACCTCTCTGGGAAACTTGTTCCAGTATCTTACCACCTTCGCTACAAAAAAATTTCTTCCCCCAAAAGTCTAAATCTACCTTCTTTTAGTTTAAAACCATTACCCCTCATCCTATCACAACAGGCCCCGCTAAAAAGTTTGTCCCCACCTTTCCTGTAGGCACCCTTTAAGTGATGGCCACAATAAGGCCACAATAAGGTCTCACCAGAGCCTTCTCTTCTCCAGGCTGAACAACCCCAACTCTCTCAGACTGTCCTCACAGAATAGGTGCCCCATGCCTCTGATCATCTTTGTGGCCCTCCTCTAGACCTGCTCCAACAGGTCCATGTCTTTCCTGTGCTGAGGACTCCAGAGCTGGACACAGTACTCCGGGTGGGGTCTCATGACAGCAGAGTAGAAAGGCAGAATCACCTCCCTCGACCTGGTGGCCACGCTTCTTTTGATGCAGCCCAGGGTACGGTTGGCTTTCTGGGCTGTGAGTGCACATTATTGGTTCATGTATAGCTTTTCATCCACCAGTACCCCCAAGTCCTTCTCAGCAGGGCTACTCTCAATCCCTTCATGGCCCAGCCTGTATTGAAACCAGGGGTTGCCCACCCAGGTGCAGGACCCTGTGCTTGGCCTTCTTGAGGTTCACACGGGCCCACTTCTCAATGTTGTCCAGGTCCCTCTGGATGGCAACCCATCCCTTCAGGCATGTCTACTGCACCACTCAACTTGGTGCCATCTACAAATTTGCTGCAGGTGCACTCAATACCACTGTCTATGTCATTGATGAAGATATTAAATAGTACTGGTCCCAATACAGACCCCTGAGATACACCATTTGACACCTATCTCCATGTGGACATTGAGCCCTTGACCCCTACCCTCTGCATGCGGCCATCCAACCACTTCTTCATCCACCTAACAGTCCACCCATCAAATCTATACCTCCCCAATTTAGAGAGCAGGATGTTGTGGGGGACCATGTCAAAGGCCCTGCAGAAGTCCAGATAGATGACATCTGTAGCTCTTTCCTTGTCCACTGAAGTAGTAACTCCACCACAGAAGGCCACTAGGTTGGTCAGGCAGGACTTGCCCTTGGTGAAGCCATGCTGGCTGTCTCAAATCACCTCCCTATCCTCCATGTGCCTTGGCATAGCTGTTCCATGATCTGTTCCATGATCTTCCCAGGCACAGAGGTGAGGTTGACAGTTCCCAGGGTCTTCCTTTCTACACTTTTTGAAAATGGGTGCAATGGTTCCCTTTTTCCGGTCACTGGGGGACTTCACTTGACTGCCAAGAGTTTTGAAATGCCATGGAGATTGTCTTGGCAACTACATCAGCCAATTCCTTCAGGACCCTGGGATGCATCTCATCAGGTTCCATAGACTTTTGCATGTTCATGTTCCTCAGGTTGTCCCCAACCTGAGGGAAGGAATTTTCTTCCCTAGTCCCTGCCTTGCTGTCCATCCACTCAAGAGCTGTGGGAAGAGAGTTTGCCAGTGAAGACCGAGACAAAAAATTTGGTGAGTACCTCAGCCTTCTCCTCTTCTGTTGTTACTCCATTGTTACCAATTTGCCAGTCTTGCTTATCAGGAGTGGTATGCTTTCTTTACCCTTCCGTTTCTGGCTGACAGCCCTGTAGAAGCCCTTATTATTCTTTGTATCCCTCGCCAAGTTCAGCTCCACCTGCGCCTTGGCCTTCCTGATCCCATCTCTACACAACTGGGCAGCGTCCCTATACTCTTCCCAGGATACATATCCCTGCTTCTCCTCCCCGTACATTTCCTTCTTGCCCTTTAGTTTGACCAGCAGGTCTCCACTCAGCCATGTCGGTCTCTTGCCTTTCTTTCTTGATTTCTTACGTTTAGGGACTACTTTTAGACTTAGACTACTCTTACTGTGCTTAACAATCAAGGTTGTCCTCACAGTTAAATGAAGCACGTGTGTGTATCTATGTATGTATGTACGGGTATGTGTGTGTACCCACAGCCACTATATACTTATAATTTTAAAATGATACTTGACACTATAGTCTCACTTTAATTCCTTTTTCTTTGCCAATAATCTTGCATTCAACTGCTGTATGCTTGAAGAGAACACAAGATATTAGAAAATGTGCTGGTATGTTATGAACAGAGCTGTCACAGCTCACATAATGAGCACGAGACTTAGACACATGGCATTTGGTTTGCTCCTTCTTACAGTAACACTTCTGTACCATACGTTTTTACAGTGCAAAACCAGATCGTTTGTCATACTTTGTGATCCCACATGCCAATCACAACTGCATGCCTTAGCTGAGATCTGTCAAACAGTTATGCCTGTCACATGGGGGTCAGAAGAAGGAGAAATACCTTGTTGCTACACTTCAGCTAGAGGAAAGAGGGAAGGAGATTAAAGTAGCAGATCAGCCACAAAGGAACTCCACCCCAAGGTAACATTACCCATCTGCAAGCTGAAGTTATACACCGTTTCACCACTTGAATGTGTTGAAGATAAAGAAAATTTTGCGGCCACTGAAACAGATTGTATTTCCATACAGCCTCTTAAAACAAAACTGGCAAGCAAAATACTCATGTAGGTACCCTACAGGACTATGAATGGAGGTTCAAATTTTTGTTCTTGGAATGCTACAGAAGTTTCAATCTACTGATGATTTGGCTGATGCAGAAATATAAACAAGGAATTCAGCTTTCCACACAATGTTGAGAATGCAGTCCACTGTGCAGACTACTACATAATCGCTAGCATAAATCCACATTCATTGCTACCATTCCTTGGAGCATGGCAATCAAATATTTCTGCTCAATATGGCAGCCAGAATTCACAGAGAAGCAGAATTCACATAAGGAATTTCCTTCTGCCCACAAAAAAAAAAAAAAAAAAAAAACNTCCTGAGATGTCTGACTATATTCCTGGTTTTATGCTTCACCAATAAACATTTCCTGCCTTCCCTCTCCAGCTGTATATGCAAATAACACCATTTCCTTTATGATGAATGACGCTTCCCTGGCTCCAAAGTATTCATTTGAAAGGTTTGAAATGCTATTAACCTACTTGGTGACCAAAATAATCTCCTCTTTACCATATATGAAAGTATCAGTCACTTCACATTTATTCTTCTGTTCCTTATTCTATACATATAGAAATAAAATGGAGAGTGTAGACACAGCTTTAAAAACCATGTCTTTAAAGGACAACTGGAATGCATTTCCCAATGGACAGCAAACTGCTTCCATACGTACCTTGACATAAAACAGTACAGTGAGTCACAAGTTCTTTTCTGAATGAGTAGTGTTGTGCTCCTGACCATTCAAAAGGGTTAGGTGAATTCTAAGGAATTCCAAAACATATTAATATGAGGATTTAAACTGCTGAGTTTGGTAACTCAGCAGTGAATTTTTCAGAAGAATTTAGGTGATTCAAAAACACAAGTGCTATTGAAAATCCAAATAATCCAAACAATTTGGTCAAAATAATGTAGACGTGTTATGATCTTTCTCAGTAAAGGTCTAGAATATAGACAGACATTTTAAAGAATATGAACCAGATGCAAAGTCAGACTCACAGCTCTAGACAGTTCTAGTATTCCTACATTTTTATGAAATATAAATCATGCTTTAGATGAAAATGTAGAACTTAGAAGTCACCAGAATGACTAAGAAAAATGTGTAGGTTTTGTAGTCTGCTTGTCTACACTTATGAACTTAAAAAAATCTGTAGTGCTTTTGTGGGTCCTGTTGGTATTGCTTTTGATAGTTTTACTTACACACTCGTAATTATTGACCTGTCCCTTAGGTATTGATATTCTCTAAACCATAACCACCACATTAATCCTGTAAATAAACACCTGGTTAGTTTATAAATTCTCTATTACAACTTATGTGTTTGTACAGTGTCTACCGGCACAAGCCCTTATTGGGTGCTATTATAATTTGTGTAATATATTAATAGTAATTTCATGAACCCACAGTCAAACCTTGATATTATAAATTAGGCAACCTTTTAAAACAGGGAAGGAAATAAATAATTTATGTCTTCTTTCAACAAGACTCAGATGCCTAGATATTCAGAGTAAAAATCTAAAATTTCTAATTAATTTTCACTACATAATTGCTTATACTGTTAGAAATATATATAACTGACATCACGTGTTTAAGAATAAACTTTATTTTAAAGTAAAAGCATAGATAATTTTTCTGGAGGACCTGAAGGAAATGGTTGTTAATCTAATTTGAACTGTTAACAGTCTGCTTATTTAAGCTCTCTATTATGTAATCAATTCCCACCTTAAATTCAATCCTATATACAGTAAAACCATACATTTAAACAACCCTGTCTTTCACAAACACATAATAACCTCATCTTTCTTTTAATTTTATTTCCTTGTCATTCCCACATCTTATCTCATCTTTCCCTGTATTTTCCTACTTGTCACATATAGTCCTAACCTATACTTTCCCTGAGTTTTTCAGAGCTTCCTTTTCCCAACTTGTTCCCATACCTGCCGTTATTTGTCTTCACGCTTGCACAGCCATTCTCATCCCTTGCTTCACATCATCTTGTTTCCCCAGTATCTCTTTTGACATTTACCAGCACCGAGCCTCATTACTTCGCTTGCCCACGTTCCACCCTAACATCTTCAGTACTTTAGTTTTATCTCTTCACACTGCCAAACTCCATAGTTCTTGGCATGATTTTAGTTATTCATTTTTGTTTTGTCTACTTGCTATGTTCTGTTCAGAAGATGAACATAATATAATCATGTATGTTGACAGATTATTCTCAGTCCTTCCAAGACAGGTGGGGAACATGGGCTATTTACATTAATTTTCTCCCACCTGCAAAGCCTGTGTTACCTATGTTTTCCATGGCTGTAGTGAAAGATTCATTGCATCATAGACAGCATGGTGGGAATATAGCTCAAAATGTTAGATAGTAGGTTTCCTCCCTGATGACATTCTTGATTGAGAAACTTCAATGATCCAGACTCAGTGATGGAGACCTCTCTGAGAAACTGCTTAACAGTAATTCTCTTTGAAGATAGCTACAGTTTTATCATTATTTTTTTCAAAAGGAAGGGGACCAAGCTAAGATAATCCCAAGAGTGGCTTTTACTGTACTGCAGAAAAATGGGGAATATTCTTAAGGAGAAAAAAAAAATTACCTTTTATATATTAAGACTGATGTCTTACATGGAACAATCGAAGTGAATTGAATCAAAGAGAGAGTCTACAGTTTAAAAAATATTACCTATTTAAAATTCTAGGATAACTTTTTAATAATGTAAGTGTTGTTCTGTTTTTCATATTGTTTATAAATTAATCATTTTGTGAATCAAGGCATTCTTTTTACAAGGAGAATTTGTCAATTTTGAATGCCTTTTTTTTTTTTTTTTTGCAACTTATCCTTCTGTAGATTTCCTTATATTTTATAAGCACTTCCTGCCTCAAGACAGTAGGGAAAAATTGGGCCTTAATTGGATTTTAATTAAGCTAACATTAGGACTCATGTCAAGAGGAAAAAACACGGTAAAGCACTCTCTCTTGACCTTTGAAATAATAGTTAACCTTAGCATAAGCAGACACTTTAAACAAGACTGGAATTAGGGGGACCAGTTGTGCTAGAACCAAGTAGGAGATTGTATCTGACTGAAGCTTATTTGCCATCAAATTTTCTTTGTTGCTTGTCAATCCATCTAAACGGAGATGTGTGACTAAGCTGAGTCTTTATCAGACTGCCTCTCTTTCCCAGGTTCCAAACCAGTGAGTTTGTCAGCTAGAGATTTGCAGTGGGACTGGAAACAGCCACAGGACCTGTAGTGTCAGTCTTCTTTATTCTCTTAAAAGTGTAACAAGAAAGTTTGAAAATAGTTGAACATGTCTTGTTTTTACCTGCTAGCTTTCACACTCACATGCAGAGTAATTTACTGGTATTTAGAGTATTTACGCACCAGTAAAAAAGGCTCAGTTAACTCCTGGTATGAAATTTTGCATACCAACAGCCCAGCCAGCTGTTGTTTTCATGCAATCTAGTGGCTTGACTAAAACTGTTATGAATTTCTAGAAAGGAAAGATTTAATGTTTGTCAGTTACTACAGGGTGGGTTTTTTCCATTCTTATGCTTTAAGTTAAAAAAAACCCAACACTGTAGACACTTAAGATCTGTTTTATTTTATCACAAACTCATACCGTGGTTTGGAGTGTGTTTTTCTAGGTCTCATATTCAGATGTGGTTTCCTCCTTGTAAGATTTACAACCAGTGACAGAGACAGCATTTTCAATTCTTTACCTGGAATCTCAAAAATATTTTCACAAATACATTAAGGTTAGCAGATGCATCTTTGGATACACACCTGCTTCCTTACTTATTCTAAAAGATAATTTACACGTTTTTCATTGCTTTATAATGCTGACAGCAACCAAAGTTGAAAGAAAACAGTGAAGGACACAGATCTGGGTTTAATTCCCACTATGCCACTCACATTGAAGCTTTTCTCTTTTCTACTTCCTGTGTCATGTAGTATCTTATCTATACACAATGCATTTTTTTTAAATGGCATCTGTTTCCTACATATGCTATTAAAAGCCAGGACTGGGTGATCTTTGATCTTGTTACATCTCTAGATTCCACTATAAATAAGTAATCACATGTAGTATAACAAGGATATAATAGTGGATGTCATAATCATATGTGATTATGACATCAGCTATGTAAATGGAAAAATAAAATACTATTTTAAAAGTAAAAATAAATTCTGTGTGTGAGGAAAACAATATGCAAAAGCAAAAAATCTTCAAATATTTTTCAATTTTCATGTTATACATGCAAGAGTAGAAAATTTTTCCTAATGTTTTGCCTGGTCTGAAGAACATAGTATTACCCTTTGATTTCCAGGCTGATCATATCAATTACACTGAAACGGGAAAATTCAAAGATATAAGGTGACAGAAAACATTTAATACAAGAAGCCTGATAAAGACTGGAGTCATGTAGTGGAAAATGAGCTCAAAGACAAGTTCTAGGCTAAAAACTCAGGTAAAAAGGCATTATGTCTAAAAAGAAAAAAAAAAATCTGGAAAAGCTATTCCCGATACTCTTGTGCATTTCTAAAACCTAATAGCAGCTTGAAAAATGGACTGAATAATAGAAAAAACATCAAAGATAAAATCTCATGGGTTCTGAACACTTTCCATACTAGTACACAAAAAGATAATAACTTTCACAAGCATTTATAACTTCTGTTACATATCTACGTATGCATGAATTGAAGAAGCAGCTGAAAGCGTTCCCTGAGGAAATAAGGCAACGGAGAACTGACAAGCAATAACAGCTGGATTCAATCACCCCTATAAGGTACATTCCACATATTCAAAATCTTAGGGAAAAGAGAGTTCACTCCTTGAAAATTATGTAATTCAGGACTGCTGAAAGGGTCATGCAAAACAAAAAACAAGAGTCCAAATATGCATAATGAATAGAGAAACTTGGAAAAAAGGAAAGAAACTTCATATCAAGGAAGAACCATTATCGCAAGAATACAATGGTCTGAACAAATCCTTAAAAATCACTATCATTTTGCAAGAAGATGCTACCCTGACTCTTCAGTTTCAGTGTGTTACATAAAATCTTTTATAAGCAATAGTGAAGGTTAATGCTTCTACTGAAAATTATTTTTAATGAGTCTTGAAATGTTAATTTAGGTCAGTTTCTCATGTTGTTTATTAACTACAGTAAAACAGACCGAAATTTAATTTCAATTTCGGTTTCATTACAGTTCCCTGTCAATATCATTCCATTAACAAGCTGATGAGTTACAGGGTACAATGAGGCTTTAAAAAAAATGTTACTATTGTAGCATATTTCCATAACTGCATTAAAACTCACTATTACTTAGTTCATTTCTCAGGTTACTGAACTTGTAAATTGACAAACCAAAGACAAAATTGTATACTATTTTCTGGCAATAAAGCATTTTTGTTGCTTATGATAATTAAATAAAATAAATATATTAACTATAAACTTAATCATCTCACTTCACTTTTCCTCTGACTAGGATTTAAATTCAGATGGCTGTTTTATTTGCTTTCTAAAGTGCATACAAAATTACTAAAAACTAAAGAAAACCCAAACCTATATATTATAATATCCTGTATTCTTACCAACAGGCAAGGACTGAAATAGTGAGATCAAATGGTAGATTTCAATGAGGTATTTCAATCCAAAAAATGTTTAGCAGACGTAACAAATCTGATCCTACTGAAGATAACAATTAAGAGCATGTAGAAAAAACAACTAAGAATATTAAAGGAAACAAAGTGAATTTCAATGATCCAGTAGTTATAGGAGAAAAAAAAAAAAGAGAGAAGATTTATTCTTCTTTATTTCATGCCTCAGTGTACCAAAAACTGAAAGTCTGCAAAAGAATTCAAGGTACTGATGGATTAAAAAGCATTAAAAGGGCAGTTAAGTCAGGGGAGAAAAACACATTGCCATAGACCTAATACATTTGTTTTTCTTTTTTCTTTTTTTAGTTACTCTCAACAGATGATAACGTGGGAAAACATTGAGGGCCTAATTCAGTTGCCTAAAAGTCAGTATCTGGTGCCTGAGGTGTTCAGGACAGTCACAGAGGGCTGGAAGGTAGGAAGTAGGACTGCATGTGGGTACAGCCTGTCCACAGAGGCAGCTGGAGGGCAGGGCAGATGGGCAGGGGTGTGGGCATGGCACTGAAGTTTATGTTTAGGCAACTGACTTACTGTCACCTCACTGGTGGTTAAGTTACCGTGACAGGTTTTAGTGCAAAACTTCACATGGATCTGTGGTTTACTGATCATCTGTCATGAGCCCCAACTCCATTTTGCCACTGTGTTGCTTTTAGAATTTGTCAGGAAGACATTTTTAGGAAATCTTCCTTTGGACACAAGTAGATCAATGATTTATCATCAAAGCCAGAATATTTTTCTATTGTACTGAAATATCAGGTGAATCAGACTGTCCGCAACAGAGTAACTTGGAAATGGAGAATTAGTTATAGATCATCTTTGGACAAAATTGAACATCTTTTTTTCTTTCTTTTCTGTTAAGCAATGCAAAATATTATTAAAAGCTGGAACACAAATGAAAAACGAAAGGATTCCAATGTTGAAGACTACCTTGACTGAAACTTCTTTTCTATTTTGCATATTTCAGAATAAAATTACGTTTGTTTAAGGTCATCTGAGATTTTGTTCAAATGGTCTCCAGCATTAAGTAGAAACCTGTTTCCTTCATCCTTACTCATCCTTGCTCACTCATTTGTTACAATTCTTTCTGAATAGCAAAATTTGTACATTAACTGTGTAGATATATACTTATTTAAACTAAGGGACTTAAATCCAGTTATGTTGAGCAAAAACTTGTACAAGTACTCGAATATACTTTTTAAAAATTAAGCATCCCTGGCAAATTTTATTTCAGAGCTCCTAAAATACAACAGCAAATGAATAAAAACATAGACAAGTCTGCTTCTGAAACTAAAATAAACTCTGAAAAGTCCTAATGCCATGAAATAAATACAATAGTTAAGATACTAAAAAAACCCAAACCCTGAAAAGTGTCTATAACTTAATCATATTCCGTTAAAATACAGAGCTGGTCGCAGATAAAATGAGAAAGGACAAATACCGGCAATCCTATGACCTTTTCCAGTGTTTTATAATGATGCTCAGATTACAGCTTGGCCTCAAAGATGTAGTTGTGAGTGTTTTAAATATTTCATTCAGCATCCATTAGGATTCATTCCTTTTTTTTTTTTTTTCGTTTTTTTTTAAAAAGCTACGTTTTGCTGTTTTTTTTTGTTTTGTTTTGTTTTAATGGAAAATGTCACTGGAAGCTTGGGGAGAATATGCATTGGTAATATTTTGTTCACCTTCCCTGGCAATGCTGCTTTCCATCACAGAAGCATGAGAAAATAAGATGAGAAGATATTTTTAATAAGCTTTTGTCCCACAGTCACTTCCTCAGTTATAATCACTAAGTATTTGTCATTATTTTTATTTCCCTTTCATATTATATCAGTTTCTAAATATAATTCAGTGTCCTAGACACTAATTTTTAGGTTAGTGACTACTTTAAAATAACATGATGTGGTTGCTATTAAAATGTAATTCAGCTTTCAATAGATCGTTTGTGCCTGACAACTAATTTTTTTGTTGCTCCCTTGGGTAGTTGCTAGAAACAGTCCCCAGTGTAGATCCATCCTCTGACTGAAGCACAGAAAGGAAAAGCTGAAAAATGAGCAACGGGAACAGCTTGCTGATGAAGTTGAATGAAGAGCTAGTAATGATATTGATGACATTACTAATTACTAAGCAGGCAGAATTCAAAATGAGAATTAATTTGTCATCGTGATATCATCAATCAGCTTTCTATTGCCTTGGGTAATAGCTTTGTGCTTGCTTGGTGCAGTATAAACTTTGCTATATAAGTCATTTTGTTTTGTACATCTGTACATCTTAATTTGACCTTTTAAAGTTCTACTCTTCTAGGTATTGCACTGTGGTTTTATGAGTGTCTTATTCAAAGGCTTGTTTTATCCTCAAATCAGATAATGAGTTTAATGACCACATAATCTCTGCCCCTCAAAACAAGCAAATGTTCAACAGATTATTTTAAAAGTATCATGGCATAAAGTCACATCCATCCCTGATGCATAAAGGAAGCGTACTCAAATTTGATACTTAAAAAGATCCAGATAGATTTCTAGACAGTTGTTTTAATTAAAAATTTACAGAAAAGATAGGCAAGATCCTCTAATTTGGGGATGCAGGATCAAAAGTCATAGTTCTTGAGTGCTTGAGTAGAAGCAATCTCTTTGGCATTGATTTAAGAAAATCAGTCTTTTCAAACAATCCAATATTCCTAATCCTTCAGCCTGTGAACCAGTATCACAGTCCCAAGAGCCTGGAGGCTCTACTATCTCTTCCAAACAGCTGAGATTCCTGGCTGAGTCATCCAGTCAGAGAGCGAGCTGGCCAGACTTCACCAGCTGTGCACTCCAAGATTTTCCTCTGTCCTGTCCAACTTGGCATCTCTGTCTTTTTCATCTCCATTCTGGATTCTTGAATTCATGCCTCTGTTTTCACAGGGCCACTTTCCATTTTTGTGGGCATACGCTGTGATCATTAGTGTTTTGCTGGGCATACGCTATGATCGTTAGTGTTTTGCTCTAAAGTAAGTAAAGAGTGTATCTGCTGAGTCATGAGGGAACTGCCAATTGTCCCCTTGAAAGTCGCCAGAGCTGCCAGTGAGTCACCCTGCCAGCCCTGTGTCTTGGCAGTGGGGATTAACCTGAAAATCACCCAGGGTCCTGACCGACAATGTTGTCACCACAGGGGTCTGCTAACCAGCTGTAATCTGCCAGGGAACTACCGACCTGAATCAGCAAGTACATTGTCTTTTAATATGCTTATAGTGCTATAGTCTAGTAATATATGCAGCTTGGAGGTACCCTAGAACTCATTAAACAACCTAATGGATCATCTGACAGTTGCTAAGGTTTTCTGTGTGAGCGAATGTTAAAGAAAATGTGTTAATTTGAGTCTATATTATTACGCCATCTCATTTGCACTGTTTTCTATCATTTTGATTAATGCCTAGATTGTGACTAACACGTAGAAGGAATGAGGCATAATATGCATAAAACTACAGTCTGTGGGTGCTCTTACCCTGCTTCTAGTTTGTTCACCTACAGAAAGAAAACACATAAAAATAGAGAGGGAAAGAAGTGTTAATACTGTTTTTCAGTCTTATAAAATAAGTAAGATTATAAATGATTTTCTCTATATATCATTTATTCTCCAATATAGAAATGCAGTAGGTTTTATTTAGTTAAATATCATAATCAAGAAAAACAACTTATATAACTTTTAGTCAAAAGCAGAGGAAAACTTTAGAAGTGTTTTTAATATCTAAGGGCATTCCCTTATTAAGAAAATAAAGGAGAATTCAGGACTTCCATTTCAGTGAGTTTATAATTGTGTCATGGATTACATGAAGGTCATTAGTTATCCAGAACCCTTTGAAGTACATATGTAGCTTGTCAGAAAATCTCCACAGAACTGGCTTTCATTTGCTTTATGTATGTATTTCACATTGTGATATTTCACAGAAGTTGAAGCCTTTTTTGTTTCTTCTGTTTATAAATGTTGCACAGTAAAAAAAATTTGCAATAATTACATATGTTTAAAAAAATTAATACTCACTAAGGAGGTAATCCCCAGGAAAGTTTTACAAGTATTAAGTTGTATTACAGAGAGAATTCTTAAAGCATGCCACACTTGCACAACCTCCAATTCTTGTGAAAATGGAAGAGACTTAAGTGGATTTTCTCTCTTTCTTCAGCAGTGAAACTCCTTACAATAATTGCCCTTGGTAGAGTTCAGAGTATATTACTGTATCTCCTCTGAAAATCTGAGTTCAGGAAGTTCCTACAGAGTAAAACAGAAGATGGCATCCTAAACCTCATCAGAATCATACATGGAAATGTCCTTCACAGAACTCTCCCAGATGAAAAAAATGCATCTTAAAACAGCAAATCTATGGTTGTAAACCTGAACTGCAGTTCTAGACAATTGCATTTGAGGGCGTTTGAATATTGCATTATCTGCACATTGCCTTGCTCTGTGTAATGGCAGCAGAACAGACATACAGTTTGACACACTACACTTGACTCTCCAGCATGTCTGTTTCCTGGCACTGCCATGATAAGCTCTTTCAGAGGAACTTAAAAGACCTCCACAAAGCGTGCAAGCTAAACATTCTTGTGAAATAGGACAATTTTAAATGTTGACTTATTTTTATGAATAAATAGATGAGGTTTCCCCTTCTTGTATGAGGGGGATGTGTCAATTTCATTGGCATCTGGATTATATTTTTAATTGGGCCAATACGTACAGTCAGTTTAATCTGATAGTTTTGAAATAAAAATTTGGGCAAGTTAGGTTTTATTATTACTATTATTTGAAATTTTTATTTTCTTCCCTGAAAACACCTTTGCACAAAAACACTCAAAATGGCCTTCCCTTTGTGTAATGGAAGATTTGGAGCAAGAAAGATTTCATCTGCTGTAGCTCAGGCTGCCAGCCTTGTCAGAGGCAACTATTGACAGAAGTCTACTAGGTAACAAAAACGGAGCAGAAAGCGAGCAACTCTATGATGCTTTTTTGATTTATTCCTTTCAATCTATCAGCAATATTCAGTCATGGTATTGTGCTGGGAATAGCTTATTATTGCTAAATTTGTTCCTATTTTTTAAACAGAGGTAACTGACTTTGCTCTTTGAAAGTACTCATTTGCTTTTCTCCCTATCCTTATTACCTCTTCTTTTTTTCTGAATGCAAGAACTGGTACTTTAAAAGAGCTGTTGATTAATCTAATGACATTTAATGAGATAAATAGGCGGAATGCAAAACAGAAGAAGGAGAGGCCTTTGATCTTTTCAAGTTATTAGACTAAACGATAGTGGAAATTTCTTTCTCAATATATGTAAGAAGGTTGCTTTGGCCTCTTAAGTCTCTAATATTGTCAGTTATTCAAAGACACCTCCCAAGCTTTTAACCTCAACTTAATTAAAAGCTATATTATACCAATTGACTTCCATTATTTCAGCATCAGAGTCTTATCATGCTGTCATTATCTTAAGTAAATGGGTTTGTTTTACATAATGTGCAGTAATTATAGTAGTCTCCATTAAAAATATCTTTTCAATATCTCTTCAAATTATTTTAGCCATAGGTAAAGTGGAAAGTTTTTTGTATATATATTCCAATCAACCTTTCTATAATTGAGGATTTTTCCAATTGGAAAGTTTATTCATTCTCTGAGGGATTTTTTTTAAGTAGAATACATGAGAGTTATTAATGAAATACTGTAATTTATTTCAACAGTATTCTTTCCTGGCAAGCAGGAATATTTAAAAGTGAAAGTCAGTATGAGAAAACCTCTGAAAGAACGGTTTTGTCCTAAGAAATTATTAATAGATATTCTGAATATATTTATAATTATTAGGTGTCATCTAATGGGCTATTTATTTGGGTGTACCCTCCTTTGAAAATAATATTCTTCCCCCCTTCCCCCCCTCCCCCCGTAAAAAGGCATTGTTTAATCTCTTGAAAGATTCTTTAAGGCTTCAATTTTTTCTTTCCTCCCATGTTTTGATTATACCCTTTTTTCCCCCCATTTCTTTTCTTCACATTCAAAGCTGCTTAGCCTACCAAAGTTTTCCTGTTCTCAATAAAAGAACTTACATCTCCAACAGGATCAGGAGTCCAGTCGTCTTTACCCATAGGTTTGTTTTTCAAAAAACATCTCTGAGCAGATGTATTGCTTCTCCAGTTTAGGATGATTCTTCTGCAAAAATACTTCATTTACATCTTCTTCAGTTTTAGCTTTGCAAATATTTCCTATTATTCCCATGGAAAATTGGTCAGCAGGTCAGCTGACAATCTGTTCTTGCCATTGTTTATTGATACAACTGTTGATCATTATAATCTCATCATTTCTTCAGGGGTGTACAGATATATTGAGGAATACTTCTCTTGGCTTCACCTTTTCCCTAGACTGTAAACTATTTGCCTAAGGGACCATCTTTTTGTCCAGTGCTTTTACACTACCCAGCATAATAGAGTCCTTATTTTCGGTGTTACTCTATTACTCTAATGGTAATACAGGGTAACAGAATGACTACATTAAAAAAAAAAAAGAAGAAAAACTTGATACAGCTTGGCAGTAATATTAAAAATAGTATGAAAAGAAGATTTTTGCTTCTGGAGTTTTGCTTTCTTTTATTCATAGCTATTTTGACAGCAGATTCAGAGGCTGTACCATGGTAGTACATATTCACGAGTAAATTACATTTGTAATACAAAATGTCTTCTACATACTATGTTTTCCTGTAAACTAGTCTTGTGTGGGTACTGCTTTTTGGATGGCATTGAACTGAACTGCATTATATTGACTAGAAAATAAATATATCCACTTTAGTGTTCAAATTAGAAAATTATTTAAAAGGAAGGTAGCACACTGTCGTCCTTTTCAAAATGTTGGAGATACAGCCTGTGTTCTATTTCCTCATATTTTTCCAATCTTACACCTAAACACATGACTTGCTGTACCTGCTTCAGTGGTATTCTTTGCAAAAAAAATCCAAAACTTAGTTACTTTTCTGAATTTCACAGAATAATCTCACAGTTCCCCAACTGTCACAGTGAGGAGGGGGCTTCAGGAGCTCCTTTCTACAAATTAGATAGGAACTCTTGAAGTTCTGGCACTTCCTCACCGCCCTGTTTCAAGCCAAGGATAATCCAACTGATGTTCATCACAAGAAAATATTTTCAAGAAACTAACTACCTTCCAAACCAGGAGAGCAGCACCTTGATAACTCTTGATTGTGCTTCATGTTGCATGGACCAGTGCAAAACTGGAGAGAGTGCCTTTTTTTTCATTATTACTCTTTCCTTGGAAATGAAATATTTGCAGTTTGCCAGATTCTCTGAAAATCATTTAACACTAGATAAAATCATGCATAACAATACAATGATTAATAAAACAGTTGCTAGGTTTTGAGAAAGCTTTATGGAAATAAAACAAAGCTGGGCTTAAAATGACCTGCATTTAATTCCACTCCACAATTTTTTTAAATCCAGTTTAAAGTGGCAGGATGCTAACACAAACACATATCTGGAATCCAAACCACAGGTCAGACTGTGATCCCATTTTTTTGGTTTGAGGAAATGAGTCCTTGATGTCAGGATAAGACTATCCTTATGCAACCGTACTGAGTACTCTTAGGAACAAATCACTCCTAAATACTACTTATTAGCACAATATATCAGTAATTTTCAGTCAGTCATCTCATTTCTGAAATAATTCATGTCATTGTGCAGCTCTAAACACAGTCATATCCTCTCTAGGGGTGGTGTTCAGTAAAGCCCGATCAGACAATAAATAAAACTCTCTAATTACTAAATTAGCCACTGTTTACTTAGTATGTCAATCAATTGGTTTGCCAATTCACTCCATTAACGAATCAAACAGCTAATGAAGATGCCCTCTGAAGACTCGTGAAGTAGACTTTCAGTCCCTGTACATAATTTCTTACACTCTGAAAATTTTATTTAATACAATTAAATCTGTAAGTAAGCAGCTATACAAACATGAAAAAGAACACTGACTGAGCTAAAGCTGAGGATAGCACCCAGCCTTTGGAGCGCATTACCCCTAAGGTGAATTGTATCTCTATTTTTTTTGTTCACCATGTATTATGTGTAATGCTTCTTTTAAAACCTCGTAGCTGCGCAGCAGGGATAAAAAGACTGCCTGTTTGCCTTGTCCTGAGCGGGAGCCTCTGGAGGCAGTGGCAGGTTACTTTTCCATTGGGAGTGACTAAGAAAGCCAGGGAGAGGGCAAGGAAAGGAGACAGAGAAACTTCTGGAGCACAGTTTACGATGGGGAGATGGAGACAAACAGACAGTGAGGGAAAGGCTGTAACACAGACTTAAACACAGTTTAAGAGACTTCTGAGAATAGGAAGTGGACAGTCAGGTCTGATATGTAATGTAACAGGCAGAAGAAAATATTTTTAGGAGGGATCTACTGGGGATTGTGTGGAACATGCCTCACGTGTTTTGCAATCCCAAGCACTGCACACCAGAACTACTTGTCAAACACTGCTGGTTTCTTGGGAATGAAGTAGCTGCAGTTTGCCAGACATCCTGGAAATCATTTAACATTAGCCAAACATTAAGGTAGAGAAATGTCTAGATTGCTGCAGCCCAGGATACTAAAAGTTGCTTGTCCAAGTATAAAACTAGTGGAATCTGTCTATTCTGCGGTAACACAGTGACCAGGATGTTGCTTCCAAACTTCTTCGAGTCCATTGCATTTTACCTGGCAGAACTGAGTTGTCTCTGTTGATTTTGTCCTTATGATAATTGAATATATCCTTAGTAAAAAAATAAAAGCCCCTTCCTATTCTTAAAAAACTTATTTTAAGAAGAGATGCAGGAAGATCTACCTCAAAGCTTTAGCCAAGGTTCCACCGTGACCTGTAAGGCCCGGGCTCAGGAACAGAGGGACCTTGGACATCTCCCCTTAGAAACCAACCTGCATCAGAAAGGTCCCCTTGTAACAGCCTGTTTGCTGATTGCTGGCACTCACAATCTATATCCACTAGGCACATTTTTTATTATTATTATTTTCAAAGACTAAAGAAGAAATCCATTATCTCCAGACTTCATTCTAAACATTGACTTTCTTAATGTTGACAACACTAATATTTATAGAATATTAAGGGATGTAAATAAGTATTGGCATATTTTGGAGCAGAGTTAAGGATGTTGCTGTATGATTCCTCTCAGCTCTAAGTGGAAGCATTTCATGATTAAATCCACTGCTCTGCTTTGAAAAAGCTCAGCAAGTGTGTTTTAAAAACTGCTTTCTAATATTCCATACTCATTTTGCTGCAAAGGGATATGTCTAAAAGACAGTTTTCTAGTTGCTCCCAGAGCTCTTTGGTGGGAGCAATCCACATCCCATTAGTCCTAATAGTGTGTGTCTGTGCTGCAGTCCCACATTGGTTTATCTCTTTCACTTTCATTCCTTCCTGTCTCTCTGTAGGCATTAAAGTCATTCTAGCTTCCTTACATAGCCCTTATGACTCTGTACCAGTCTCACCTATGACAAGTATGTGATCTTGTGGTGAAATATCTTCTTTGATATGTGAGATAGGGCAAAGAGGGCAATAAAGAGTCCAAAGTGCAGCTTTTCTTGTCCTGTTCTCAGCTTTTATTTCAAAGGGAATATAAATCACTCTCTCACACAGAGATCACAAGAAACATTGATTATTTCAGTAGCTCAGCCTGTCATCAAGAAGATATAGCTACAATAACCTGGATCCCAGAGTATCATAAGAGTTTTGTCCGTTCTTGAATTTTAAAATATGCCATGCCACACAGATGGTTCCTGTAACCACTTATTTCTGGAAATCATTGTGCTTCATTCCTAAAAAGATACTTATCTACACAGACAATTTGAACTCAAGACACTAATTAAAGATTTTTAATTTAGTCCATTTAGCCAAAAATACACTTCTACCAAAAAAATTCGATGTTTTCAGATTACGGGCAAGTTATAAACAACAACCTAAGAACAGTTAATATGTTCTCCAAAGCATGCTCGTTTCACAACTGCCTGAATGCAATCCTGCCCTCTCTCTGCATGTTCAGGAGAACCAGTTCCATCCTTGTCATTTTCAACCCTCTTCAGTTTATGGACCCAAAACTGTTTCCAGTCTAGATCAAGACCCTTGATTAGCAAACGTAAACCTGATGACAGGCTTGTTTTCCATCATTACCTTTCAACACTTTTCAAGAGTAGTCCCTTACTATGCTACCAGGAAATGAACCAGTCTAGGGAATGTTCCTTGGTACTGGACCTCAGTCATCAATATTAAATATTTCCTGTTTGTGCCAGCTAGTGGCTTTCCAAACAATCCCTGAGCAGGGAACATCCCAGGGACTATCCTTAACAAGCAGTTTGCATGTCGTCTCCTTGTTCTAAAGATTAAGAGAGTTTATTAGCATGGGCACATATCATTCTGTGCCAGTTGGTCTCAGTGCCAGATATGTTCCCAGGCATATTTAATCTACTTGCATGTGTTAAAAAACTGAAGGCCTTATATTAAAATAATTTATTGTAGTATATCTAACTTGTTGGCTTATTTTTTCTTTCTTTTTTCTGCTTTTGGTTGTATGAGGAAAAGGTTTTAGGTGTTTAACTCTGATCTGTTATTGTGGTTATCTTGATTTCTGTTTTCATCTCATTTTCATTACAGTGAATTCAAACTTTGAAAATATTGATCTATTCAGACACATATCTAATTGTAATTATTACAGCCTAACATGAGGAAATATGAGGCCCCTGAAGGCATAAAATAAATAAATTTATCTTGAATATTTGAACTCATAACTTAACATATTTATCAGGTATCCATCTTAAGAAACAGTGACGAATTATTTGCACATATTTCACTCTTAAAAAGCAAGAGGCTTTTAGAGAGACTGGCACGCACTTTCCTTGGGCTGCAATAAACAAGTTTTCCTTTGTTGTATGTAGCAACTATCAGGAATGCTCTAAATTGTCTTGGTTTGATTAAAGTAGGCATTTCTGAACCGTTCTACAACACCAATCATACTTGTGACAAGAGCAGAACAAATGCCCAATTTCAAATGCAGTAAATCTATTCCAGCTCTTCTTTGAATAGTAAAAAGTGGGAAATATATTTCTACTTAATATTTACTAGCTCAAATGTTCCCTACATGTGAAGCAGAACACCCTTAAGCAAAATGAACAGAGTCCATATCTGACAAAAGAATCCCACTCTTGGGATTTTATTTTTTTAATTTTTATTTTTTTTAGTATGTATGGAGCAGACATACTACATAAAGCCTACTGAAGTAGTCAAGATACCTGGTAAAATTTCAGAATTCTAATTTAAGCATCTGTGCTAAAATGTGATACGCTTATTTTGTTCTCTCACTAAGAGACCACCACCACTAGATTTTCCTGAATTACTTGAAGGATTACCTGTACCAAATCGCATTTCTATGCATTTCAAAAACATAATTAATCCTAGGAGAGTTTCCTTTTTCTATGGAATTACTGTTGACTTACAGTACTAAAGGTAAGAAAAAGTTTTTCTCTACTAAGAACTACTAGTTTATACAATTCAGGAAGAACAGTAATGTCTTACAAGCCTGTCAGCCAGGGTAAATGATATTTGCACAATTAAAGACTCTAGTCATAATTACTATCACATTTCTGGACATAAGAATAAATCAACCAAAAGTTTTTCAACATAATAGAAAGACTTATCTTTAAAAAATTAAAGTTCAGTAATGTTACAGGATAGAATCATAGAACCATAGAATAGTGTAGATTGGAAGGTACCTTTAAAGGTCATCTATTCCAAACCCCTCTACAATGAACAGGGACATATTCCAGCAGATCAGGTTGCTCATACCTCCTTCCAACCTCACCATGAATGTTTCCAAAGATGGGGCATCTACCACCTCTATGGGTGACCTGTTCCAGTGTTTCACCATCCTCAGTGTAAAAAATTTCCACGTTATATCTAGTCTCAATCTTTCCTCTTTTAGTTTAAAACCATTACCCCTCATCCTATCACAACAGGCCCTGCTAAAAAGTTTGTCCCCACCTTTCCTGTAGGCACCCTTTAAGTACTGAAAGGCCACAGTAAGGTCTCACCAGAGCCTTCTCTTCTCCAGGCTAAACAACCCCAACTCTCTCAGCCTGTCTTCATAGGAGAAATCTTACCCCTTCGATCATCTTCGTGGCCCTCCTCTGGACCCACTCCAACAGGTCCATGTCTTTCCTGTGCTGAGGACTCCAGAGCTGGACACAGTACTCCGGGTGGGGTCTCATAACAGCAGAGTAGAAAGGCAGAATCACCTCCCTCGACCTGGTGGCCACGCTTCTTTTGATGCAGCCCAGGGTACGGTTGGCTTTCTGGGCTATGAGTGCACATTACTGGCTCATGTATAGCTTTTCATTCACCAATACCCCCAAGTCCTTCTCAGCAGGGCTGCTCTCAATCCCTTCATGGCCCAGCCTGTATTGAAATCAGGGGTTGCCCACCCAGGTGCAGGACCCTGTGCTTGGCCTTCCTGAGGTTCATGAGGTTCACACAGGCCCACTTCTTGACCTTATCCAGGTCCCTCTGGATGGCAACCCATCCCCCAGGCATGGCAACTGCAGCACTCAGCTTGGTCTCATCTGCAAATTTGCTGCAGGTGCACTCAATATCATTGTCTGTGTCATTGATGATGATATTAAACAGTACTGGTCCCAGTACAGACCCCTGAGGGACACCACTTGTCATCAGTCTCCACTTGGACATCAAACCCTTGACCACTACCCTCTGCATGTGACCATCCAACCAATTCCTCATCCACCAAACAGTCCACACATCTGATCCATATCTCTCCAATTTCAAGTGCAGGATGTTGTGGGGAACTGTGTCAAAGGCCTTAGAAAATTCCGAATAGATGACGTCCGTAGCTCTTTCCTTGTCCACTGAAGCAGTAACTCCACCACAGAAGGCCACTAGGTTGGTCAGGCAGGACTTGCCCTTGGTGAAGCCATGCTGGCTGTCTCAAGTCACCTCCCTGTCCTCCATGTGCCTTGGCATAGCTGTTCCATGATCTGTTCCATGATCTTCCCAAGCACAGAGGTGAGGCTGACAGGTCAGTAGTTCCCACAGTCCTCCTTTTTGAAAATGGGATGAAAGAATAGTTTTGTCCCCTAAAATAAAAGACTACTGAAATGGAATTTCTGGTAAAGAAGGTTAGATATTTCCACTTCAAATAAACAAATTTGCAATTAGATTTTTATTTATATGACCACTATCTATGTGTCAACATTCAATTTCCTGTTCTGTGGGAAGGTGATCAGAACTTTGAGGTTTGGATTATTCCCAGGCAGGACTCTCTCAATCTGTCTTGTGTCTCCATTCCTCTTCAGAATCTCTAAGAAGGTGTATATATGTATAGTGTATGTATGTACATACAGTATAGATTATAAATTTATAGAGACCAACAAAATTTTCATGTAATGGACAGATTACTTCACTTCTAGAATACTACAATTCTTCTTAGTTAAATCATTAATTTAGAATAAAAGCAAAACAGAATTACAGGAATTATGCTTTGATCTTGCTCCCTCACATGTAGATTGATCACGTTGCCTACCTAGGTGTTGGTCCCTTTCATATATATTATTACTGGGTTTGTTTTCATTTCAAAGACAATTTGATTTTACATATTCTTATGAACATCATCCTGACTTTATGGTGTATCCTTATGAAGGTCATCTAGAAGTTATGGTGTTATTCTAAAAGAAAGAAGGAGAAGAAAAAGAGAAGGCAAATAGATGAACAACATCCTGTTTCACTGTGAAAATCACTATGAAATATAAGGATTTTTTATTTCTTACATAGGAATTTTTCTTATCATAAGATGACATGTAATCATGTTAACATAAGATATTGAGAGTTTTAACGACACCTCAGAAAAACATTTCACTATGGAAGATCAGTGCACCAACAGTTCCTCTGCTGGGAGAAGAAAACTATAATGAAGAAAAAGAAAAGGAAGAAAAAGAAGACAAAAGGGAAAGGGAAAGGGAAAAAATGAAAAGAATATAGAGAATAAAAAGAAAAAATGACAAAGAGAAAAAGTTTTTTTTTTATTTAAGTACTTCCTTTGGCAACCACAGACTCTGGCAGAGTAGGATCTTTTCTCATTGATGATATTTGTAAAACAGCTGTTTAACCACTCTTCTTACATTTATGTTCCATTATCTAGAAGGTATTTCTGGTCTATTCAGCAATTCTTTTTTGAAAGCATCCTGTAAAATGTAATGAAGGTACCCTATCTTGTCTTGGCCCAGCTCTGGTGTTTCTACTAATTGGATAAATAAGACACCAAATGTATCTCCACAACCATCTCAAACTGGTTGCTGTGGCCTGCATTCTACCTAGCACCTGCAAAGACAGGTAAGAGAGAGAGCTTCCCCGTGCCTTCAATCAGTCCAGAAAATGACCAAATAATGACAAAAAAAAAGTCTTATTTGTTAATTGAGTTCCTGCTTCCCTGAACTTTGCAGCACGGGGAACTTTCCAGTACTATTTCAGAGACACAATGATGAGAGAGAACCTCACTGCATTCCTTGTTCCATTCTCACACTGATTGGCAGGGTAAGTCAGCCATGAAATAGGCAGCAAGTTACAATGTTCCTGGAGGGACTGAACTGTACAATACTCTTCAAGATTCCAAAGAATCACAGGACTGCCACTGAGCTCCAGATACAAATCCCTTTCCATACCTGAGAGCAAAGAAGCCACGCTCCTACCTTTACCAAAATTATAACTTTTTATTGCTTTTTCTCCTTTCCCAATAACTAGAGACTAGATATCAATCCTATCTATTTATGGCCTTATTTGGAATATGAGTATGAATAAGAATATTAATATGCAGGAAATAATCATGATTATGAACAGACAGACAAGCAGACAGATGGACTCAGACCCAGCGTAAACAAAGAATTGAAAGTTGAGACAACCTAGAGAAGGTCAGGAAGTTTCAAGGAATTTGGGGAGCAGTTGAAGAGGTGAAGAAAAACAGATGTTTATAATGACAAGGAAAAGAAGTTAATTCTAAATATTTCTACTACAGACTATAGCCCTAAGGACACCAGTAACTTTATTAACCATTTTTCCTTATTTTTATGGAAAAATATTTCCACATTTTCTTCTAGGTTTAGCTTAGGGAACAGAATCTCATGAAATTTGTATATTTGATATACTTTAGATTATATAAATATATATGATTCAATGTACAGACTGGTACATTCAGGAAAGCAGCACACACACCCCAGTTAAAATTGTGTATGCTGTAGTAAATGTTTAGTCTGAATTTATTCATTTAATTGTCCTGAGTGAGTTGATCTAGCTTAATTATATTGAGTCTCTATAGTACATCAAAATGGCATATAGAGGAATATGATTGATCTAGCCTTCACACCATGATGAAATTTCCATCTTTTGTGTAGAACTCTGTGGTGGTTTAACCCCAGCCAGCAACTAGGACCACACAGCTGCTCAGTCACTCCTCCTTTCCCCTCCAGAGGGTAGGGAGAAGAGGGAGAAAAGGAGGGAAAAGAGGAAAAAAAACCTTGTGGGTTGAGATAAAGACAGTTTAAAAGAACAATAACAGAAAAAGGAAATAACATCAACATGGTAAAAGAACGTACAAGACACAAGTCACTCTCACCACCCTGTGAATTTGCTGCTCAGGCCATTCTGAGCAGTAATCACGGATTCCGCCCTGCCCCGGCCAACCCCCATTTATATGCTGAGCGTGACGTCTATGGTACAGGATATTTCATTGACCATACCATTGTTCTGTCTATGCTCCTTCTCAGCTTCTATAGGAAGCTGAAAATAATCCTTGAATACTATAAACATCACCTAGTAACAAGTAAAACAATATGCATTATTGACATTCCTTCCATACCAGATATGAAATATGGCAGCCACTAGAAAGAAAATATACTGTATCCCAGCTGCAGCCAGGAGAATCTGCAAAATAAATATTTATCAAGGAAACCAGTAAGCTTTTTAAATATAACTGCAATTAGCTTGGGTAAATGAAACCACAAATCTAAAGAAAAAAATTTATTTTTATGTTTACCATTCTCATGCTGGAAGCAGTGGGACAAATTCTGCAATCTATCTCATGTTGGCTAGGTTCTTTATTTTACCTAACACATACATCTGACCCTGGTATTATTTATTTTTTTAAAAACTTTTCTATTTTCTTTTCTGAATGACAGCATTTAGCTTCAAGGGAAAGCAAGCGTCCTCTCTTGCTATACACAAAAGCAATAGCTCTTGTCAGTACTAGGTCATCTCCAAGCTCACTTTTTCTCCTGCTGTTGATGCTAAATAAGTGCAAGGGCTCTGAGACGGATTGGTGATATTGCCGCTAGCAATTGCAACAAAAACCTCCTGGGTGCAAACTTATGGCAGCATCCCCTGGCCTTCCTGAGCAGATGCATTTGCAAATGTTTTCACCTTGACCAAACATGTCAAACTCATAAACTCAGCATGTTTCTTCCTGGTGGAGTGCAGTGTCTAGCTACCAGGAGTGGGAATTGTCGCCATTTCAGACCTTTCTTGTTCTACCAGCTTTCACATCTGCCACTTCCCTTGTATCACGTGCCAGGTATGATGTAAGAACTAGGGCAAAACCCTAGGACAACTGCCTCTAAGGAAGTTTCTTGTACTCTCTGATGAAAAAGAAAGTAGGCAAAGTGAAAAGTCAACTTGCAAACTATATGTAATTTTTTACTACATACATTATAATGAGCAGGGTAGAAAGAACAACTCAAAAGATGGAAGTTCAGGGCAAGTGTGTGGTAGATAAAGGATAAAATTGGTAACAGTGATAAAACTTGTAATGAATTATTGTATTTGATTCCAGTACTAGCTGTTATCGTTTATGCATAGCATTAATCCCTAAAGTACATCAAGACTTTTATTAAATATTAAATCTAAAAAGGTAGCAAGTGAAAATTGAAGGAGAATGTCCCTGCTCCCAAAAAACTCCAGCAAATAATTCCAGCCAGAGGATCTCAAAATTTGGTACTGTGTAAGAAGAGTCAACCTTAATTTTAAAGAGTGTGTAAAACAGAAGTATAGAAGATAAAGGTGAAGGAAAACAATTCTCAAACAAGGAAGGACTATTGAACAGAACCAAGCAGTTATTCACCTAATCTGTATTTTGGTTTCTGAGTTCAGTCAGTTTTTTTTTCTTCTCATGTTTGACAAGCAAAAATAAAGGTTATGTCTTATCATCTCAGTTATGTCCCCCTTTTTTTCTTCAAAATACATTTAAAAGAATAGTTAAGAAAAGAAAAGAAAGATTAAATATTAACATTTTCTTTAGTGTATAACATTCAAGTTGAGAGGGCTAAAAGGTGAAAGGAACATGCTTGTTACATCCTGTAACAGTGTCACTGAAAACAGCACCAACATTAATAAATTGGGCATCCTGCAGGGTTTTCCCAGGTACTTATGTAACAAGACCCCTCACAAGCCAACTCACACTGACTTTCAGTGAAATCTGGGGGTGTGACTCCCAGTGGGGCTTGTGAAATGTCATCTTTAATTGACATTGAAAAAAGCTTACATTATTCTGCATTAAAATTGTGGTGATTTCATAGGATTGTCATAGAAAATTATTGGAATTACACAGTGATGCATGTTAATT
Organism: Ibidorhyncha struthersii; assembly: GCA_013398815.1. NCBI lineage: Eukaryota > Metazoa > Chordata > Aves > Charadriiformes > Charadriidae > Ibidorhyncha > Ibidorhyncha struthersii. The sequence continues at coordinate 80,808 of VZSZ01006328.1, forward strand.
TTTCCATATCACCACCCAATAAATTCTGCAATTAACCCATATCATTGCTCTAATATCATGTACTTTAGGGAAATCTTTTCAATTAGAAACTCAACAGTAGGAGTGGAGAATTGGATAGGATGTCTAAAATTGGATTTACATTGCTCATTTTCCCTTAAGGTAAAAATAGGGTTTTGAAATACGGCATTTTTTCCTTATGTCTTTTCTTATTGGCTTTTTCTCTCCTTCCATTGGAATAAATGAATGATATAAAGTCAGAAAGCACAGGAATAAAAGTCAAAGAAGATTTGTGCATTTATTAAAAGGAGAGATATCATTTAGAATAGTCATAAATGAGCGGTAGCTGTTTTAACCATCATCAAAAAATGAACACAGACTTTTTTTCTAGCCCATTTAATTCTTGGCAAGGACCTCAAAGTGAGTAATTTTCACTGAAATTAAAAAAAACAAAAACAACAATGACAACACCAATCAAACCATATTTAATCTCTAAAAGTGTATGTTATTTGCCATTTGTAAATAAACACAATTAAATACAAGGTACTTATAGCTAGGTTGTCTACTGAACTGTCTCTACTGAGAGAGAAATGGGTTATATTTTCTATTCTAAAGAGGCCAGTGAGTGAGAGAACAAGTGTGGACATATTTATGGAGTTTTGCCAGAGGGGACAAGTTAGGTGTTTATGAGTTTAGCTTGTTTGCTTTGGTGTCTTTTTCTTGGTGGGTTTTTTTCTTTGTTGTTTTTTCTGTCCCCATGTTTTGCTTTTACAGCTGTTTTTACAGTGTTGTTGGCACTGACCCAGAAACTATTGCTCAAAGTCCACATTTTGCATTAGTGTGTTTCCTGACCCTAGCCTGGGGTTGGTTTTATACGAAATCAGAATTGAGGTTCTCAATATGCTTTTATAGTCTCAGTACATTTTTTTCCTTTCACATTCTATTTTCATGTTCTCACGCTGAAGGATACAAGGAGATCTCATTGATTGCAAAGACTAAAATGTATGCCCTAGGTTTGGAAAACATGGCTCCAGATATTTTGTAAACTAGCTCTAGAGTGGTTGTGACAGCTTAATTCAGACACATTGTTAGAATAGCAATCAATGTATGCCTTTACAATTGTGCACCAATATAAAGGAGCCATGAAGAAGTTTATAATATTCCTTTGTAATATTCCCATACTATGTTCTTGATAAAGGGAATTTGCAGGACACAGTTCACCAGCAGCACAATAATCTTCATTACTCTTTGATACACTTATAATAATGGTTATTATAGGTTTAATTAGACTTTACAGGAGACTATTCTACCCATTAAATTAATAAATGAATGCTGGCATTAAACAAACTTGGACAATAATCATTACTGTTGTGAAACAGAAAGATATGTCCTTTGCCAAATGATATGAGAATCTCTCTTTGAAAAAAAAAAACTCAAAATCTAGTTCATGTTAAATACAGGATTTCTCATTAATCAGAAAAATATGTCAAGTTTGCAGGAAAAGCTCCTAATTCACAAAAGACTTAGGGTCAAGTCCAGTTTCCTTACTCATTTGCGTAACTCTAATACAGCAAAGTGAACTCTTTGTAGAATAAGAGTATCAAACTGAGGAATTTGTCTCTGAACAAGCCAGCAATCAATTTACAGTTGTGTCAATCACCACATTTTGTATATGTAGGGGGCACGACTTCTGAATTCCTTCTAGAGCCTGCATAAAGAGAAATATACTAAGACATTATTTTCAAGTATCAAGCGTTGCTTAAGCAGAGGGATGTTTTATGGCACTTTTCTTCTTTCATTCATGTCACTTTTAGATTGCATGTAATATCAATCTCACATGATACTAGTAATTAAAGATTTAGATCCACAAAAGGACAACATTTGAGAGGTACCTGAAACACTTATGCACTTAAGCATTAAATTTAGATTCTCCAGAATGTCAATCAACTGACTTAATGTCCCTTGGTGCCTTTTCCACCTTGGTAAAGGTCTTGGAGTTTCTGCCCTTAAGGTTGGCTGCACTGGTCATACATGGGTTTATTTTCCACTGCGATCAAGAAGTTAGGCACTCCTCAGTCCAATGCAAACCATTCTGGGATACACTTTCACAGTACCTTTCCCAGATGTCCACTGGTGAAATATAAAACCAAAAGAAGAAATTTCCTTCATTCTTGCTCAAAAGCTAGTTTGTTGATTCATTTTCATAGCATGTGTGATACAGGAGTTAGAATCTATGATCTTCCCTCAATGCCTGAATTCCTGCCTTTTTCATTATTAATTAAGCTTACTAACAACTAGTTTTCAAAACTGAAAATCTAGCCTCTAAAAAATCTAGGGTTTAAGCCTCATCATCCTCTCATGCACTTTCTGCTGTCTCAGACAATGGTTTTGTTGACTGTTAGAGATTTTATGAGACAAATCAAAACCTCTGCACTCATTGTTTGCAGAGCAAGGTGTCTAATTCAGCACTGAACACTCCTTGATGACAAGAGATGTAAGTGTTTCAAGTTATGTGCCTTGCTGCATGTACCAACTGCTCAGTGACTATTTAATTTATAGAAAAAGTATTAACTTTTCTATAGAGGTCATCCTGGAACTTGCATGCTAACTTGAATCTTGTGGATTTTTATTTCTCTGGCTCCACAGAGAAATAAATCTGAAGGAAGACTATGTGATACTAAGTCCAGACTGGGAAATGTTCTAACAACAGGAAGTCAAAGTAAGTCTTTCATTTGAGATCATAGAATCATAGAATGGTTTAGGTTGGATGGGACTTTAAGGATCATCTAGTTCCAACCCCCCTGCCATGGGCAGGGACACCTCCCACTAGAACAGGTTGCTCAAAGCCCCGTCCAACCTGGCCTTGAATACTTCCAAGGATGGGACCTCCACAGCTTCTCTGGGCAATTTGTTCCGGTGTCTCACCAGTGTCATAGTGAAAAATTTCTTCCTAATATCTAATCTAAATCTACCCTATTCCAGTTTGAAGCCATTCCCCGTCATCCTATCACTACATGCCCTTGTAAAAAGTCCCTCTCCAGCTTTCTTGTAGGCCCTCTTCAGATACGGGAAAGCTGCTATAAGATCTCCCCGGAGTCTTCTCCAGGCTCAACAACCCCAACTCTCTCAGCCTGTGTTCAGAGGAGAGGTGCTCCAGCTTTCTCATCACCTTCATGGCCCTCCTCTGGACCCTCTCCAACAGGTCCATGTCCTTCTCATGTTGAGGTGCTCCAGAGCTGAATGCAGTATTCCAGGTAGGGTCTCATGAAAGTGGAGTAGAGGGGCAGAATCACCTCCCTTGACCTGATGGCCACACTTCACTTGATGCAGCCCAGGGTATGGTTGGCCTTCTGGGCTGCAAGTGCACATTGCCAGCTCATGCTGAGCTTCTCATCCACCAGTAGGCCCAAGTCCTTCTCCTCAGTGCTGCTCTCAATCCATTCTCCGCCCAGCTTGTATTTGTGCACGGGATTGCCGCAGCCCACATGCAGGACCTTGCACTTGGTCTTCTTGAACTTCATGAGGTTTGCACAGGCCCACCTCTTAAGCCTGTCAAGGTTGCTCTGGACAAGCCCACCTCTCCAGCCTGTCCAGGTCCCTCTGGATGGCAACCCTTCACTCCAACATGTTGACCGCTCCACGCAGTTTGGTGTCATCAGCAAACTTGCTGACAGTGCACTCGATTCCACTGTCCATGTCACCAACAAAAACGTTGAACAGCACTGGTCCCACTACTGACCCCTGAGGAACACCACTCATAACTGGTGTCCACTTGGACATCGAGCTGTTGGCAACAACTCTTTGAGTGTGACTGTCCAGCCAGTTCCTTATCCACCAAGCCGTCCATTGGTCAAATCCATGTCTCTTCAATTTAGAGACAAGGATATAGTGTGGATCAGTGTCAAAGAGATACTGTTAATAGATTTCAGTAGATCATGAAGACACAAACTGCCACACAATGTCACCTCCATGTTACCTGGAATGGTAGGATATTAATTATTAATGAAAAAAGTTTTTAACAAAGTTAAAAAAAATGAGTGCCAACCTGTATAAATGGTTAACATCAACTAGGGATACTTTTCAGTTGTTTAACAAATGTAAGAATAGCAAAAAAAACCCCTGAACTCCAGAAAATATTCTAAAACAAGTTTTTCTTTTATTGAAAATATTGCCAATAATTATCTCTTGACTAATCAAATCCATAATGCCATTATCATTTTTGCTTCCTGGTAGATGAAAAATAGATGTCAATACTCGATTCTTGTTCAGTGCAAATTTTAATTGCTTTGCCTTCTTGTTATTTATATTGCTATGAAAAATCCAATGACCTTTATACTACATTGGAACATCAGAAAAAATGGAGATACATTTCTATCTTGAGATGAAAAATACTATTTGTTTTTCATGTTCCAGTCCATTGTTGGGATTTTAATCCCCTACAGTTGTATTTTAAACTAAGACCCCAAAAGGAAACATGTTTATTTCTTGTCTCCCTAAAGAGATGCAAATAAGAGTCAGACAAATTGGTATTCATGATCATGCATAAAAAGATCCTTCAGCTTTCTAGTCCTCTTTTGCCCCTTGAAATTTAGACAGTCACATCCTAATTTATTTTACCAGCACTTTCTTCAGAACATACAAATATTTCAAGTTTAAATGACATATGCTATTTGTTTCTTCTTTTTATTTTGTATTTTGTATTAAAATTATGATCTATGAATTGGTATGCTAGCAGTAAGAAACAGGATTTGTAGGGGTTTTTTTTGTTTTTTTTTTTTAATTATTATTATAAATTTATTATGGAGAGGAGCCTCTCTACAGCCCAGACCTTCCTTATTAATAAAGACTGGGCCGTTGTCTAGCCCAGTGTTGAGTTTTGCTATATCAGAGGCACCTTAGAAACTGCAGTGAAAAATCACTGAGGAGACTGATTTTAAAATGTGTTTCACCATAAAAATCCTGATTTCTGTTAAACATCAGGTGCTTTAAATACCCTTTCATGCTGAAGTTATTATCACTGAGTTTAGCTTAGATATCTGTTTTTTCGAACCTTTCCCAGTGCACAGCTAGATTCTCCCCTGCAGTATGTAGGAGGCTATCTGAATTAATGCTTCTGCAGTTTACAAAACCTCTTGTGCTACATAATTTTGCTGGATGGAAAAAGATGGAATTAGATCTCTTTTGGCAGACTCAGTGCAACCACTCACATATGAGCTGTCCTGCTGTTCCCTCTCTGAAAAGCCATTGTCTTTCTATCATTGTAGACTTCCATCTTGGCAAAATTGCACTGCCACAGTGTGATTTCCATGGGCTTTATTTTAAACAGAATTATTTATGCTATTCTTACAAAACCTAAATCATCCTGAGAGCCTCTAGAGTGAAGGTTAATTCTGTTGCCAGCAGCTGTAGCTTCACCCTCCGAAGCCGAAGCTTGTGGTGGCAGCAATTACTGGCCATCTCTGTTCTGATAAATTTGTAAGTGTTTTCCCTTTGATCAAATATGTCAAGCTTTTAATTCTGTATAATCACTGATCGCATGAAATGCCAGACCATCTTGTTTTAGCATCATTCACATCTGCTGCTATTTTCTAGTCACACAGGTAAAATGCATTGACCTAGAACATGTTACTTTAGCCTCAGCACCCTTATGTGGCAGAACACCAGCTGCTTCTGAAATACTGTTCCCAACCACTTGAAATCCCAAGAGATGGCACGCTAGCCATATATTAAAAAAAAAAAAACTCAACACCCCCAAACCCCCAAAAACTAAGCAAAAAAAGAAATATCAACCACCACCCTTTCTGGCATCACATACTTGCTAAATTTAGCAAATTTGCAATGCTAAGTACTGCAGCACCTTTTAGTTTTATCACAAAATACTCTCCAGCAGTGAACTGCCATTTACTTGAAGTTCAATGAGTGACCATGGTCAGGAGGAAATAGCAGTGAAAAATAAAATAATTAACAAACTGCAGCCTTTATGTAACACCTTTTTTTTTCCCACTAGATATAGAGGAAACAGTATAACTGCACTCACCTTTGAATACACAAAAGTATAACAAGAAAGTGCATGATCCAAGGTACCTAAAATTCCAATAATGGTCCCAAAAGTAGAGTGCCAGAAAGTAAAATGGGGTGGAGGAATGGTATCACAAGGGGGACGATAAGGTCTTTGATCTTTAAGAATCCTGTGTGTCATGCAGAATACCTGTTAAATTTATGTTACATCCTAGAGAATAACTGGAGCATGTTACTCTAATGATGGGTAAAAGTGATATGTCCAGACTGAAAAAAATGTTGGTTTTTTTTTTTAATTTATACCAAGTTATGGCAGAAAGTCAAAATTTTGAAAACAATGTGTGGTAATAATAACTATTTTAAACAAATATAGTACTTCATTTACGAGTTTCAGCTTTTTATGCTGCTTTGATTTTGAAATTATGTATTTTCAGCTCAAATTTCTAAACAGAAAACCACTTGGTGAGCAAAATGAATATTTAATTTTGAAAAATGCATAAATAGGAGTCTATTTCAGAACTGTTTATTCTTGTTCTTCTCCTCGTAGTGAATAAATTCATGTAACAAGAGCATTTCCTCCAAACTTTCTGTTTCAGTAGAACTGCACTTTCTGATATTTTACAGAAATTTTATATTGCAGTAAGCACAACAGCCAGGTAGCACCATGTAATGCTCTGATAAACCAAAGGGAACCACTTACTACTACCTGTTATCTCCCTATGTATATGAGTTTTAAACATATGATAGTTCAGAAAATTGAAAGCTTCTAGAACAGGAACATCCTTCCACCACTTTCATAAAACTGTGCTCTTACAGCTGTGATCATTTTGTATTCTTAGTACGCCGTGATATGCTTTCAACTCTCCAAGCCAAAAGTGTTAAGACAAGATAGGGTTATATGGGGTTTTTATGATTGTTTTGAATTGTATCAGGTCAGTTTTTACATTAATCACCCTCAGAATTTTGCACTTTGAAACTGTAACTTAGAAGCATAATTTTTCGACTTGAAGCAGCAAAATGTAATGTGCAGATGGGAGGGTCTCTGTGTCATATTTTCATATAAGAAAGGAAAATTTCTAGGGTCTACACCAAGGAAGGTAGTATATACCTTTTGACCACATCCAGTAATGCACATTCCATTTTATAGTGATTTCTAAGACTGTTGTATGAATTTCACTGTAGACCTGCTCTTTAACAAGGATTATTTAGTATACATAAGAAATTTAGAAGTTCAGCCATTTTTCAGCAGTTTGAATGATAAAAAATGGTGATAATTTCGAGATGAAAGTTCATCACTGCAAAAATTCTAACAGAAAAAGTTTTTTTTAAAAAAATGGCAAAAAGAGAAAGAACGAGAAAATACATTTACAATTGGATAGATGTTATCAAAGAAAATGTACAAACAGGTGTTAAGCAGCAGAAAGTTTTAATACATTTGAAAGTATTTGAAACAGTTTGGTCATATGGTTTGGTTTTTTTGTTTTGTTTTGGGTTTTTTTGCTGCTTTGGCCAAGCCTTTTTCACATTTTCACACTAGTTTTTACACACTCCAGTAGAACCAGGGGACTTGAATCCCCTCCCTGTTATCATGCTGCATTGAAAGTGTAATTCTAATTAAAGCAGCAGTGCAAAGCAAAAAATATTTAGCAATGACAACACACATGCAGATTAAGCTCACTTAGATAAACGTTTTTCATCTTTTTAATAATGGCCCTTATTTTGGTCTGAATCACTTTTGGGTGACCTCTATTTTTCAGAGTTTATTTCCTTGATAACCAAAGGAATGAGACACTTGATTGTTAGCCATTCCAAATGTCATCCAAGATGGGGATCACCTAATTATTTTAATTGTTGGTTGGAGCTATCTAGCTTTTCACTGGCTGCTGTAAATACTTTCCAACATATTTTGAACCCCTGGTATCTCCCAGGAGGGGTCATAACTACACTTTGAAAATATATATATGTGCTATACTGTGACTATGCACCATTCACAACATACCGTATGGGAATCAGGGCATGGAGTTTTAAAGCATAATGTAATTTTTTATGGATTACTAACATAAAGCTTCAGTTTCCTCTGCGTGGATATGGACATCCAAAGAGTAAACACCTATATCACGGGTGTTAGGCAGAAGTTCTTTTTATGTACAGTGGAGATGAACAGACATGCATAGGTATCATTCAGTTCATCTTAAGTTAGACATAAAAAAAATGGCAGAAGTATCATATCCTAAGAGTACTTCTCCATCTGCTTAAAAATGGAACTTATGAGAGAGTAGCTCAGCTATAGATGTCTAAATTGTAGACAACATTAGCCAAAACAATTTCCACCCTAAATGTCTTTCTCATTTTGATACACAGTTGGAAGGTAGGCCAGTCTTTCAAAGGTAATTTTACTCTTTGAAAATGGGGGGAGTTCCCTGTGATTCCAGATAAACCTGAACTACCAAACAGATTAGAAATAAAGCCCATATAAAGCTTCCATTATCAGATATTAAAAGCAGTGTGTGATTGTTTGAAAGTCTTTGGAAGTTTATAAATAGAGTGTTCAGGGCTTTGGGGTTTTTCTTTGTTTGGTTTCTTGTGTTTTGTGTGTAAAGCCACAAATTGACAGATACTTAACTTTTTTATTTCAAATAAAATTTTCATCTGCATTGCTCATGTTTATCAAGTAACTTGCATCACATCTCTAATGAAAGGTTTTAAAATACTTAATATCTAATTATTTCTCTGCCAAATTTCACTTAAAAAAAGAAGACAGCCATTATATGCATGATTTTAGATCTAACAGCGACATTTCTGCTGCCCATGAGTTCTAGAACTAAATCTGTATTTTTAAGAAAGAGAGGATGCTACTTATTATGAAAAATACTAAAAAGTAGTTCTTATAAGCACTCATTTTCCTTTATAAACACCTGACTCCTTTTATATAAACATAAACTTTATGTGAAATAATTGTTCAGCACATTTTAGCTACATTGTTGTTATTTGGGAATTTAAACTATTAGTAAATTATAAATGATAACATTTATCTCAATGCACTAGTTACAAACCCACATTTAAAACTGCAGTGAGCTTCATTAGGAAGATGCCTACAGTTATTTGTACAAGCTTTCATTAGCTTTAACAGTACATGACAGTACATGCATATAAACATCTTGTGTACTTAGTTATTTGTTCAGCAGTAAGCTGAATCGGGGAGAAATACTACAATTATAAAAATATCTTCTCGATTCATATATTAAAACAATATAAACAGACAAGCCTTTCCCTTTTATTCTCAATTTGATTAAAGGTCTCTTTAAACATGGGATGGAACTTCAGCTACGGAAAAATAAGAGAGTGCAGCAAATGCAAGAGCCAGAGATGATCTAGGGCATGTTATCCTACTGCCATTGCACTTCTGCTGAGGAGAGATTGCCACCACAAAATGAAGAGAGTGTGCTTTACCCACTAAGATTACAGTGTTTTCCCACTGAATTCTTTCAAGAAATGAATCTGCATATCAGGAGATCATAAACACTCTCATGTGCAGCCTGAGGGCTCAGTCATGCTGCAGAGCTTGTCTACGTGAGGCACGGAGTGCAAAGCAAAGTAGGCTATGAGCTTTACAGCTGATTCCTCATGTGTACACAAAGAAGGCTTTCCTGAGGGGTAACTTTCTCACCTTCAAAGGAGGAAATGATTGCACTTCAAATGGCTGCGCACAGACCTACTATCAGCAAGTTAGGATACCATAAACTCAGTTCTAATCCAACTGTGCCCTTTGCACAGTGCACTGAACCACAACAAGGAGTGAAAATTTCATTTTGTAATTACTCAAAAGATCCAAGTCCTCAAAAGGAGAAGAAACTATTTTTACAGCTGCTTCCTAGAACAAGTAGATTGTAGGCAGGGCCCCAGAGCCAGTGTGCAGACTACACTAATTTGTCACCAGCAGAGGCCAGCAGCAGCAAACTACTGTCCTATACAAGAGCAAGGGATGGACAGGACAAGAATTGTGGCTCTTGTAGATATCCCTTGGAAGAAGTGATTACCAAAAAGGAGAACTGGGGGGCAGTGAGGTAACCATGGGGGAGATTAGTAGTTTCCAAGGCACCACACAAGCCAAGGAACAGTGCATACACACAAGATGATGAGAACCCTTTAAAGTAAGATACCAAAAGCTCACAAGCACTTGGCTGCTGCTTCTTTGGAAGAAGTACTAAAGTACTTGATTTAAAGTACCCCTTTAAATCAAAGGGTATGTGTACAGCAAAGAGCAGAAAAGGCTTTGACTACTGCAACTGAAACCATTGCAGCTTCCATGTCAGATACTTTAGCAGTAACCCATAATGTACAACAGTATGAAAAGCAGTGTAACGCTTGCTGAAGGTACTACTGTTCGCAAGAACAGATATTGTAGTGGTAAGCGACATATAAATAAACTACAAGCTACCACCCTAGTGAAAACTACAACTTCTTTCATAAACATTAAGTCCTAAAAATAAGAATTACCTTGTGCTATACTGAAAATCTTTTTCTGGACAAAGGCAAGACTAACAGCTTAGAATTTGCTGGTAGTTCAAATAAAGTTTAATAGTCTATTAGTGCAAGTTATCTGATTAATCTAGAAAAGCCTGTCACTTGTAATAGCAAACAGTCATATTCACTAGGCTACACTTCCTAGTGAAAAAAATAATGAATGATAAATAAAGTTAAGGTTACCAGTGGGATTTTCTGTCATAACAGGATACCAAATATCAGTGGAGTCAAATTTTTAAAAAATGAAACAGAATGTGGACAGGCTTCTACAACATAACACTTATTCCTCTTTGTCAAAACTCCATAAACTCATAAAAGACATACACTTACTCTGCTTTTAAAGGTTATTGACTGCGGGCTACCATATCTGTCTGATTCCAATACTTTATTTTGTTACAAGACACCATATTTTCTTAATACTATTGTTGTTGAACAAGCATTGAGAAATAGGTAGAGTGGCACTTAAAAATAGCAAGCTCAGCTAAAAAAGTGTATGTGTTCTTTTATCTTCCAGGTGGTTATATCAATTACACTTCTGATACAGATATTTTTGATGTGCAAGTCTGGACAACATTACAATTGTGGGGAAATATTCCACTGTAAGATTAAGACAGCAATAGAGACAAATTTATTCCGATTCCACTGATTGGATTCCATGGGCTCCATTACCAAAAGTGAACTTTTTACTTCTACTCGATTTAATTAAGAATAAACTAGAAAGAACTCAAAGTCTCTGGGGGAAAATAAATAAAAAGAAAAGAAGTTCTTATCGATGTTATCATTACTTTTTTCTTTCAGTTGCAAATGGAATCTTTAAACTTGCATGTGCTTTAACCTAGCTCTGATTTTACACTGATGGATAATTCTAGACATACCAGTTATAAATAGATACTTGATCTTTCAAGTAATTAAAAGTGATACTGGAGACATGCTTTCCCATTTGTAAAATCTGTTTACACCCTTCTTGCTATGTAGGTTTAGCTATAGACAGTTCCCTACTTCTTTACCCATGTCCAGTCAAGATGAAAACAAACAAACAAAGAAAAACCCCAGGACAATTGAACAGTTTACAAAACAGCTGAAAAGTTCCTATTGGATGAAGAAAGAAGTCTGAGGACCCATGTAGATTTCCTCAGTCTGACAAAACTATATCAAGTATGTTAGCTTTAGAAAGTCAATTTACAGAGAAATATCAAAGACATCGCATGAAAATGCACCTTAACGGCAGGAAAACATCTTGTTTTGCAGCTGCTCTTCTTTCAACGTACAAGAAACTATCTTGTAATTGTAAAATTTCCCACAGCACACCACATAGTTTTATGGTTATCTGATGAAAAGTTAAATGGATAAGTCTATTAGTCTATTTTTTTCATATGTTATACCTTTTTAAATGTAATCAGAAAGCCTCTGTTCTATCAAAGAAGAAAAAATGATAAAACTAACATCCCAGCAGTGAAAATTGACTAGTAAAACCACTGAGAGCTTATCTGATTGAAGAAAATTTCTCATTTTCAATTCAGCAGAGAACTAACTCTAAACTGATGGACCTCAAATTTCCTCATGCCTCTTATATGCTGAACAACAGAAGATAATCCCATCTTTGGGGAGGAAAATGTTTAAATGATACCCTTTTCAGTGACCACAGAGTTGAAGTTAGCTATTTCCTATCAGCCAGTCATCAGAACAGCCCAGGACTTTATTTCACCCATTTTCTTGGCTACAGATGAGAAGCATCAAATCCCTAGCTTCTACTGCTGCTTGTTCAGCTGCTGTCATTGTGCTCCAGATGCAGAAGTGGGGTTAAGAATCAAGACCACCTAGGCACAGTCAGTTTGCAGTTTTTTGGATGCAAGCTGAAGAATCATTTCCCCACAGCTAGATAAAAATATTCCAAGGACTGACTCCATGTAAATACTGTGTGAAAAATAGTAAGTTACACTAGAAGCCATAAGGAAAACAGGCAGTTATTTTGACCCCAGATCCTGTAATATATAGTCACAATGCTAACTCTCTATCCCTCTTATAACAGTGGCCGATCTATTAATTGTTGGGAATAGGATGTTGTATCAAAGAGAGTTAAAAATGTCATGGAAGCAATATATATACCACAAAAATACATAAAATAGTAACAACACTTTTCTACACTAGAACTACTCTAGGACTTCAAGGAGCAAAGAAGTGCAATTACAATTACAATGCAATTACAGCATTATTTAAATATGGATATTACTCTTAATTAAAAGATATGTTCACTGGCATGTGAAATATATTTTTTTCCAAATAATTAAAACTGCTACTTAAAATGTTCTGTAACAAATAGTGACACGCTAATGCTGCACAGTTAAAATAGATTATTTGAAAATTGAATCCAAATGTACTGTAATTCACATTCATTAAAAGGCTAGACATTTTTCAAGTGAATGAAACTGTTCTATAAAAATCAATTCACTATACAACAGTAACATATTACAAACCTGCAGTTAAAATGCAGTCATTTAAATAGGAGGAACATTAATCCAGCAGTAATAATTCCATTAACCCAACAGTTATTCATATTTTCAAAAATAAAATACCCACTCTGCATCTGTGAGACCGTGTAGGGTATCTTTAGACTCAGTAATTGTTGGTTAGCCATGAAAAGACAGATTATTATACATAATAAATTAAAAACATACATTTAGAACTGGAAAAGGGAAATGACTTGCAGAAACACTTTTATCTTTCATCTGTAGCTCTTGGTTCCAGTATTGGATATCTGACATAAAATTAGTGGGTTTGTTTCAGTTTATTATCTTAATGCAAACTATCAGATGTTTTATAAGATATAACGGCATGTAAGTCTATAATTAACATATTTTTACTGAAAACAAGCTGACATGCTATTTACAGATTTTCAGTTTAGGAGATTTCTTCAGGTGTTTTTGAATTACTGAGAGGAGTTGCAGAAGTGACTTTTGTTTGCCTTTTTAATAAAAAAATTAAGCATCAAAAGGCAGAATTTACAAAGTTGACAATTGATTATATTAAGTAGCTGAATTCTACCTTTTATTAAGAATAACCCAGGCTCCTACTGTGGAGCCCACATTCAGCTTCATATATCAGTGTGAAACTTCAGACATTTCCCCTTCCAGATGTGGTGATTATGATCATGATTTTTTAGTTTAAATTGCTTATTTCTTCCTTCTCAAACAGTCAAAATAGATTGTTTGAATTGTATAAAACATTTCTAAACCTTTTGTTGCAACAGACTAACATTCTCTTTTTCAGTTTTCACCTATACAGTATCAAAATTTGTCAGGGGAGTGACAATTGTACAAGAGATATGTTTACCTCCACCCATAAATAAACCTGCCCCATTTCAGCTCAGTTACAAGGCTTTTAAAAGCTGCAGTTTTCACAAGTAAGAACACTTGCCCTCTAAATCTATGCTAAAATCTGACACACTTCAATCATTCTACCTGAACCAGGTTAGCTAGAGTGATGACTGAAAACCACACACAGAAGTAGTTGCAGAAGCCCACAATGTCAAGATATTTTGTACTTTTGGTTTGCAAGACTGTGCATCAACAAGTTATGCTGCATAAGGCAGAAGAAATGTCCCAGCATTTGTTACCTGTGATGGATTTTTCTATTCTAAGTGTGTGCTATATAAACTTGCTTCAGCATCAAGTGCTTTTTGGACAAATGATGTCCATAATTCTCAGTAACTATCGTCAAGTCCAGTTTCATCTGGATGTTCCTGCACTTCAAAAGATTCCTGATGCATAGTCCATTTTGCAGTGCCAGAACACTCAAAGCTGAAATTGAGCTTTGTCAAATATTGCTTCGGGTAGACAGCTGACTTTCATAGAGCCATTATTTCTCGGGAGAAACTGAAATTTGTTACCATGGCAACATCCCACCACAGATAATAAACATTACATTCTCTTAAATTTTGGTATTCTAGTGAAGTTATTTCCTACTTATGTTTTAATACATTTAGCTGTTGAGATAATTATTTCAAGAAAATCTCAACCAATCTTATCTACCTCAACTCGGGTAGATAAAACACAAACAAGCTTCAGCATGATTAAATACTTCACTGTGAAGAGACAAGCACTTATGGTTTGATTCCACGTTACCTGCAATTATGACAATGGGTGACAAGACAACAGAGTTGTCTTCACACCTACTCAAACCCATAAAGGCAAACCAAGAAGAACATTTAAGTCAAGAACACTTAAGGAGAAGCAGCTCACAAATATATACCACTTGTGAAAAAGAACCACTGTATTGTTTATGCGTTTTGGGAAATCGAAGACACTGTCTTTGGGTATAGAGATTCAAACTGCATAGAGATCATAGCTCTTTGATGACACTCTTAGCAATAAAAGGATTCAGATAAGCAGGAATGCAAATTGCCTGATGATCAGTGAAAATACCTCCATTTATGTATGACAAGAAGTATGGACCAGAAACTGAAAATGTGATGGCTGACTGCTTATCTCATCTGCCCTTATCTCTACCAGATTCCCAGATAAATAATGATATAGAGTACTTGCACAGATTACAAGCATACTTACTACAGCGCAAAAGAGCTATTTAGATGTACAATTTAACGCATCTCATTCATCAGAAAATTATGTGATTTCCTGATAACAAGCTGGCCTGACAATCCCAAATATATTGAATTGTTTCTACAACAGCATACTATACTACAAAATGAACTTTTCTTACAAGATGTCCATGACAGGCTTCTTCACTGTTCTTTTTTTTTTTTTCCCAGTGGATACTGTTGTTTAATGACATCAGCAACTGTCAGAACAAAACAGTAACTATGAGATCTCTGCTCAGAAGATCAGAATTGCATGTTCAAGTTAAAGTTGCTTTAAACTTGAAGCCAGTCTTATGCTAAAAATGCATTAATTGATATGCTATCATCACAAATTATTCCTACACTTTAAGCATCATTAGAAAATTTTTTGATTGATACCTAAGGCCCAATGGGTCACAGTCTGCTGCTTTGGTAGATTATCTGAAAAAAGTGTTTACAAACAAAATTAGAGTCACATCTATTGTTAAAATCAACTCCCCACTTATTCTTTTCAGCATACAACAAATAATCTCATTTTTTCAGAGTACCTTCAAACTCTTTTTTTCTCAGAAGGAAAGTTTTTATATACAGGCAATGAAGAACATTCTGCCTCCGAGACAACAGAGAGATTGAATGCCTCAATAAAACTTTGAGAAAGATTGCTAACTTGGAAAGAAAAGCTTGAAAATTCTTCGCTACAGACTTCCCACAAAGTTACAAGGTTACATGTCATCCAGCAATTCAAAGAACACCTGCTGATTTACTGCATGGATGGAGAATGCATACAAAGCAAAATGTTAAATGTTAATGGATTACCATTGTCTTAACCTGAAATCACAATCGAATACAAGGCAGAGCCTAAAAGAAACAGCAAAAATTTGAAATACACACAGACTGGAAGCAAATACCTTGAAACACACATTTGTGAAACTATGACAATCTGGAAGGACTCCAGAAATAAGATGTCTTCCCTCATCCTGGTTCGGATCTCCAAAAATATTCTTGCTGGCTTTCCACTCTCAAACACAGTTGTGTCACCATTCTTGTCATGTAGAGCACGCTCTTCACACTATTCTATGACAGCTTATGAGGCAGTCTTCTCTTTATTTTGTCTGTACTGTAAAGAGATATTAGTTGTTAAAAGAGTTTATTAGCACCTGGGCTTTTTTTCTGGATAGAGCCATACTGGAGCTGGGAAGAGGAATGACATTGGGAGACCGCTTGCGGCTGCAAGAATATGGGCACATAGAGGAACACAGAATTATGACTTATATTTTGGGACTCAAGATCAATTCCAGACAGGGTCATTCAAGTACAATCATAAGAATTAAACCAAATTATTTCTACATCGATCTGGAGAACTTTTATATGTGTTTGCAGCTACCCTAAGTACTGTGCAGCAATTCTGGATCAGCTGGCAGGGGGAACAAGGACTCAGTGCCCTGGAACAGATCACAAAGAAGGATAAGCCAAGGTCCTGCCTCTCAGGGTACCTAATGTAACAGGACTTAAAGATCCAGGCTGTCTTGAATAACTATGGAAAGTTGCTTATCTTTTAATAGAGACAGTGCAGTGCTTTCACTCACTAGCTGTCTTCAGTAGATTGATCTCTGCTATTCACTGCAGTGCACTGAGTGTGACAGAGACCTGACTCTAATCAGCATCCTCCCAGATACAGGTTATGGAGACCAGGTACTGAAAAAGAGTTAGTCATTATTCCTAATGTTTAGTCTTAAATCATAGGTCACTGTATTATTTGGCCATATTAGTTGGCTAGCTATTTCCTGATTGTATAATTACTGTTATAATAAGACAAAGTCTTAATTAATTTCTGTACATTAAGGCTGTCCAAGAGAAATGTGAAGAGTTGTCGCATCGGTGCTTCTGAGTAGAGGATGTCATTCAGTTACTATTAGGTGAAAAGAGAAACAGAAACCTTAAGCTGTGATATGGACTACTATTTATGATTGGTTTTCACATGACTTTTAATTGACAGTCTATACTGGTAGGAACAGACTTCTTAAAACATGCACACACCCTTTCAATTTATATATGCAGTAAGTGTTTACACAGAAATATCATGTGCAACCAAAAAGACTAGACATGGTTCTTACCCTATGTATTTGCAAACCTTTTAGCATGTCTGCATTGCATTACAGATGCATCTTAGCTGAGAGTTCCTATTGCAGAGTGCTCCTTAACAAACAACTAAAATCACTGCAGTGCGCTGTTGGCAGATTTTAGCAGCCAAAATCCCCTCAGATTCCAAACACACTGAACATGTTCCCACCTCCTGAGAAGCAGAGGAAGCTGTTCCTGCCATTCTAGCTGTTTCCCTCAACATACTGTGCATTGACTATGATCAGGCTTTAGATGGGGAAGCACAGGACTGGCCCTTTGTCTAATTGCAGTGAATTGCTGCAGTCATCCACCTGCATTCTTTCTCAGCCAGAGATAAAAGGAAAAGAACCTTCCTAGTTTGAATTAAAAATTTTTGAGAGGGAGAAGAGTTCAAGAAACAGAATGTGAAAAGGAATTGATTGAGAAGATGGTCTGTAGCTGAAGTGCAGCGTGGGTTCACAGATTGTTAAAATTTTTCAATGGGCAAACATGGCTGCAAGAATATTGGACTTCATGATTGAAGAGATTTTTAACATAAAAATGCTGAAAAGCATTATTGCTACAAATTTGTGCCAAATCAACTCATTTTGCTCATACAGGATGGTACAAGTTACAAATTATATAATGGCCAAGACAAATTTTACGTTGAAGAGGGGAACAGATCATCATAGAGTCATAGAACACTTGTTTGGTAGGGACCTCAAGGATCATCCTGGTCCAGCCTTTCTTGGCAAAAGCACTGTCTAGCCAAGATGGCCCAGCACCCTGTTCAACTGAATCTTAAAAGTGACAAGTGATGTTGGGGAATCCACCACTTCCCTGGGGAGATTATTACAATGGCTTATTGTTCTCATTGCGAAAAATCTTCCTCTTGTGTCCAATTGAAATTTCCCCAAAAGTAACTTGTACACATTACCCCTCATATTTTCCCTGTGACTGTTTGTAAAAAGGGAGTCTCCATCTTTTTTGCAGCCACCTTTTAAATACTGGAACACGGTGATAAGGTCTCCCCTAAGCCTTCTTTTCTTAAGGCTGAATAAACCCAGTTATCTCAGCCTTTCCTCCTACGGCAGGCTTCCCAGTCCTTTGATCATCTTAGTGGCCCTTCTCTGGATCCTCTTCATCCTGTCCACATCTTTTTTTTGCATATCGAGGATCAAAACTGAATGTAGCATTCCAGGTGTGGCCTGAAGAGCACTAAATAGAGTGGGGCAATGCCTATTTTGTCTCTGCTAGTGATGTCCATTTTGATCAAACACAGCATTCTGTTCGCTTTCTTTGCTGCAGCAGCACACCATTCACTCATATTGAGCTTGTTGTGCAATAGGACCCCCAGGTCCCTTTCCACAGAGCTGCTCTCTAGCCAGGTAGATCCCAGCCTGTGTTGCACTCCTGGGTTATGTTTTCCCAGGTGCAAAACCTTACACTTGCCCTTGTTGAATTTCATAAGGTTCTTGTTAGCCCACTCTTTCAGCCTATCTAGGTCTTCCTGCAGGGTGGCTCTCTCTTCTGAAGTGTCCACTTCCCCACTCAGTTTCGTATTATCACCAAACTTCATCAGTATACACTCGATCCCATCATCCAGATCACTTATGAAGATACTTAACAGTGCTGGGTCCCATGGGGGACCCCACTTGCGAGAGGTTGCCAGTTTGAAAAGGAGCTATTGACCACCACCCTCTGGGTGGGGCCTGTCAGTCAGTTCCCCACACATCGCACAGACCACTTGTCTAGAACACATCAGTTTCTCTAGGAGTAGGCGGTGGGAAACCATATCAAAAGTCTTGGATAAATGCAGGTAGACAACAACATCAAGCCAGTAAGTTATTTTGTCATACAAGCAGATCAGGTTTGTCAAGCATGTTTGGCCCTTGGTGAATCCATGCTGGCTTTTCCCAATCATGTGCTTGATTTGACTTATGATAGCCCCCAGGAGGATTCGTTCCATAGCTTCCCCAGGGATTGAAGTAAGACTGATGTGCCTATAATCTCCTGGATCCTCCTTTAAGTCCTTCTTGTAGATAGAAGTGACATTAACCTTATTCCAGTCTTCTGGGATGTCCCTTGATCTCCATCAATCTCCATGACTTTTCAAAGATTATTGGCAATGGCCTTCCAATGACATCAGCCAGTTCTCTTAACACCCTCAGGTGGATAATGTCAAGACCCACTGATCTGTAGGGGTCAAGCTCCTGTAATAGTTCACATACAAACTCTGCCTTCACTGATGGTAGGCCTGTGTGTGTGTTAACTTGGATTTTTGTTCCCAGGGCCCAACAGTGCTGGTAAGGACAGAGGTGAAGGAAGTGTTGAGAACCTCTGCTTTTCCAGCATTGTTGGTGACTAATTCACCCCTCCTGTTTAACAGGGGGCCAATACTTTCCTTCTGTTTCTGCTTGTTGTTTACATACCTGAAGAAGGTAGTAGTTTTGGGCATGTCTGGCCAATTTCAATTCAAGGTGAGCTTTTGCTTTTCTCTCTGCACCTCTGCATGCCCTGGCAATGCCCTTGTCGTTCTGGATGGGTATTCATCTGCTTTTCCATCTCTGGTATGTTTCTCTTTTTGTTTTGAGCAGACTCAGAAGCTCCCAGTTAAGCCAAAGGGTCTCTTGCTCCACGTACTTCCCTTGCCTTTAAAGGGGATGAACTGTTTTTGTGCTTTCAGGAGAGTGTTCTTGAAAAACTCCCAGCACTCACTAGCTCTTTCATCCTCCGTGGAAGCTTCTCATGGAATCCCTCCCAACTCAGCTCTGAGCAAGCTGAAGTTTGCTCTTTTAAAATCTAAAAGCTTTGTCTTAGTACTAACCTTCAGCATGCTCAGCAGGATCCCAAAATCCACAATATTGTGATCACTGCAGCCAACGCTATCACTAACTGAGATATTACAAAGCAGGTTTTCTTGGTTTGTGAGTAGCAAATCCAGCAGTGCCTCATTCCTGGTTGGCACATCTAATATTTGTATGAGGAAGCAGTCCTCTATACATGCCAGAAACTTGATGGATGACACATGAGCTGCTGTATTGTTCTTCCAACAAATGTCTGGGTAGTTGGAGTCACCCAAAAGAACCAGGTTCTGTTGATCCAAAGCTTGCTTAAGTGACCCAAATATTGCTTTGTTGGCCTTTTTGTCTTGTTTTGGAGGTGTCGCAGTTTAGGCCAAATTGGCCACTGGGGACGTAGGGGACCCCAGATGGGACTGACAGATGCTCCCCTCTACCCCTCTTCAAAGAGAGAGGCAGAGGAGGGAAAAGAGACTTATGAGTTTAGAAGGAACTAAACTACTTTAATGACATATTAATAATAAAATAAAAAGGAAATAATGAAATATATACAAAACCATATCAAGCTCCCAGGATGACAACCATGACACCGGCTGGCACTGGGGAAGCCCCAGGCTCAACTCAGTGATGGACAGGAACTGGATTCCAGATCTGCATTCAGGATCAGGACCAAAGGCAGAGGAACAGACATAGTACTCGTCAGACATCGGCCATTGAAGCAAGAGGGCTGAACCTTTGATCCCTCAGCTTTTATACTGAGCATGATGCAGATGGGATGGAATACCCTGTTGGTCAGTTTTGGGTCACCTCTCCTGTCTGCTCCTCCCCACAGGTGGGATCCCACTACACTTTTCTGCTTCCGACCCTCCAACAGGGCAAGTAAGAAAGTTAGGTGTCCTTGGATGTTACAGCAATAAGTGTAAGCAAGAGCCCCTCTGCATACCATGCCTGGGCATCAACTATAAACATTGGTCTTATCACCCTGAGAGAGTGACCATTGCCTGCACAATATGCTGTTAATTTCAGTAGTTGGAAGAGGCCCAGCTAAGAAGAAAAGTTACTGAACAAAACTGATCCTGTTTTACCTCAAACCAGGACAGGAGGTCAGTAGCAGATGCCCACTGTAAAATTGCCCTTGGAGGTGACCCCTCTGATCTTGACCCAGAGGCATTCGATAGGGCTGCCACAATTGCCTTAGACGACTTCTATATATTCAAGGTTCTCCTTAACACAAAGTGTGACTACTCCTCCTCCTTCTTCCCTGCCTGTCTTTAGGAATCAGCCTGTAGCCATCCATCGCTGTCCTCTAGTCATGTGAGTTGTCCCCCCATGTTTCAGTTATTCCTATGATATCATAACTTTCTGACTGGGTGCGGAGCTCCAGTTCTTCCTGTTTGTTCCCCAGGCTGAGTGCATTGGTATGCATACACTTGAGGTGGTTGTTCTTCTGGTTCTCTTCTTGGGAGGCAGCTAAGGAACATTTGTCGCTACTCTGGTTGGCCTGGCTTATTCCCCAGTTGTTTGTAATGGCGTGAGCATTTGCACTTTGGACCTCACTCCCTGAGTCCTTCAGATACCACTTTTCCATTTTTTACAACCAACATATAAAACAGAGGGAAAAGAGTAATGGCTAAATGGGAAAGAATTAGAAATGATTAGCTTTCCTTTTACTTGGTGGGATCAAAGTCAGAATGTCAACAAGATCTATTATATTTCTGGTAGAAATAAATACTCTAGCTGTGGTAATATGATCTTTTTAGGCTATTAAAGAACACTTTGTGAAGTATAATCAGAGTAATTGCAACTTAAAGCTTATTAATCTACACTGGTTTTCATCTCCAAAGCATTACAAACACAACAAATTCTTTAGTATTTCCCAAAGCATGGAATGGTCCCCATGAGAGGACTGATGAAGTAGTTAAAGGCAGCAGGCACAGAACAACCTCCAAAACACTCTCTAGAGTCTCAGCTGTCATTAGTAACAACAGAATATAGGCAACATTTTCAAAATTATCTACGTGATTTAGGAGCTGCCAAGCTGGTAGATGAGATCTGGCAAAATTGCTTCAGCACCTGAAGATGGTAATACCCCATAGTGATCTGTTTTCTACCTAAATTCAGAGTTAATTCCTCTAAAATAATCTCAGCTCTTTGCTTCTATACACATGAATCAAAACTCTATATTTTCTAAAACTTTTCAGGCACAGGAATATGCAGGCATGTGTCCTCAAAACACCTGTGTACATTGTGTGACTAACTCTTGTTGCCTCCCATCCAGTCCCAAGTTTTCAAAGGTGTTTTGGTGCTGAACTGCCTACCTTCAGAAAAAATAAAAAAGAAAAAAAAAGAAAGGAAGAAAAGAAAAAAAAAAACACCCAAAACCCACAAACAAGAAAAAAAAACACAGGAACTAGGACTTAGGCACCTTGGGTAACTGGCTGAATTTCAGAATTTTCCATTTAGCATTTTGAAACAGCTTATGAATTAGAATCTCAGAAACCTGTTTCAAAGGTTTCCCAAAATAAATATGCTTTCTAGGACACTAGCAGCTGCTAAATAAAACTTTTTAGGATGAACAGGGATCTCAGAGTCTGTACCATTGTAAAGTCCAAAAATGTGAATTGGCCTAAAGCCTGCGAAGAAAATCAGGATTTGCAAAATCTCTGGCTGTCTGATTCTTAGAACCTGGGAAGCAAGTACAAGGTCTTGTGCCTTTGCCTCTCCCAAGAAACTGGGGTACTACGGTGGTCACTTGATTAATAAGAGAGCAATTTTAGGAACAGGAACTAAAGTGATGCTTCCTTTGTGCTCCTTTTGATCCCTGCATTACTCATCACACTTTCTTCCAAAGTCAAGGCCAAGCCTGGGAGGAGGTATCTATCAGTTCAAACCTCCTGAGCCTGAAGGAAAGGACACTTCTCCTTTCCTGACACAGCCTTTTCACCGCTGAGAGTTCAGTGAGAGAATGCATCATTCCTGATGTATGCCAAGCACGTTCCTCTCCAGACTTCAGTGGTGTTTAAGATATGGATTAAAACCAGTATACTCCTATATCTGTGTTGTCTTATTTTGCAGAGTGTATAATTTTAGATGCCTCTGAAACTCTCACGATACCAGGAAAGATTCGTGTAGCATTTTGCAGTGTTAAACATCTTTGCCTATGTTTGTCTTAAGTTCTAATTTAACTGTTTAACCTCGTCTAAAGTTTTTAAGAATATGGTTGTTAAGAAAGCATTAAAAAAAATGTTACTTTTTTTTTTTCTGTCTATGTGTGCAAATATGAAACAACAGCAATATATTAACTCACCTTCTCCATATAGAACATAGAAACAAACCAGGATGAGGCCTGGAGGTTTGCTGAATCAAACCAAAGGGGCACCATTTTCCCGATAGAAATTTAGCTTTCAAAAGTTTTCTTATTAAAGTTTGAGCTCCTGAAAGGGTTCTGACACTGTTGATAGTGTTTCTTTCCTGTAAAAAAAGTGGAACATGAGTGAGAAACCTCTAAGGATACACTATAAATATGAGCCCAATGATGAAGTCATTACATGAGCTTTTGGTTCAGCTCCCTGTGTTACAAATACCTCACAGCAAAACAGTGGAGTTGAGGAAGTGTGCATAAATGATAATCTCAGCTGCTCAGAAATCAAAACAAGAGCTTATGAAAATACTTGACTGGATTAAAATACCTGCAGATTTATTAATTTTTTAAGCCATACTTACTACATATTTCTTATTTGTTTTCTGGCTTGTGAACATTTAGTATATGCACGTGCTTTTCTCTGAAACACAAGGCCAATAAACCTTTTTTATTTTTAAATTAAAGCTGAGAGTCTCATGAAATGTAATAATGTTGGAATCCACGGCTTCAGGAAAACCACAAAATATCATGAACGTAACAATAAAATTGTCAGCGTAGGCAGCACTGCTCTTGCACAATGACTTTTCTTACTTTTATAAAGTTCATTATATAAAGGTAAATCATGTGATGTATCTTAAATTACAAAAGCAGTTAAACATTTTATAAACACTTGTTTTGTTCAAGTGCTTCACAACAAATTTATCCTTTAGTGTGTTTCTCAGGTTTCTTTCCTATTATCTGAGACTGTATTTTGGATTTTGGGGGTTTTCTGTATCTACATTGAAACATTTTTTTTCTTTCCTCTTGAAAATGTAACCAGCTTCTGCTATTCAGACTGCTCAGTAGTAGGAATGGACAGAAAATACCTATGTGTGTAGGGATTTTTAACCCCTCTCTACAGATGAATATACAAATACGTTCCTGAAGCAAGTCATGAACTAAGACATTTTGCCTCCCTCTTTTATGTTATGAATCAAGAGATTTTCTGTACTTGATGCTGGACATTAATTCACTTCAAGAATGACTACACATCCTCAAAACACTGAAAACAGCTGTCCTTTCAACCCACAAATGTGAGCAAGGCACATGTGAAGAACTGGGGCTTATCCATACGTAAATCCATACAATATGCTGCAGGAAGGGAGACACAACTCAGCCCTCACTCTCAGGGCACCTACCTGCGTTTTATGTGCAGCTTCTCAGCATATCTTATTAGCTCAAGACCATTCAAACTGGGACAACATGGCTTCTGGTTTGGAAGTGCCCTTACAGTATATCCAGAGCACACTGATTTCCACCTGTAATGAACTGTGCAGGTATACCTTACATCTGAGATATGGGATACTGGGGCAGAAGGGAGATGCTGCATTCCCTCGTTTGTCAGCAGCAGCTGTTTGGCTCACAGCAATTGCAAGAAATCTGAAAGTTACTGTCAGTTGTCTCTCTGATTCTGCATATCCTACGGGGTTTTGACTGCTTAGGAAAACAGGACTCCCTTTAGCCTTGCTGCTCTTTGGTTCTACTACATTCATAGCTCAAACTGAAAGGACCCTTTGTTCCTGGGGCTGTTGTGGTCATGGTATAGCCTTTATACATGTCTCTAACACTAATGTTAATCCCTAAAGCCTTTTAGCCAGTGTCATAGCACCGGCCTGATATATCAGGCTTGACTGAGCCAGTGTTTTTCAATTTGCAGGGAAAAGAAGTGGAAAAAATGAGTGGATTATGAATTAAATTATATTTATTCTAAACAACAACCATAACAAACTCATGATTTAAAAAGAAAGGAAAAAAAGAATAAAAGCAGCTGCAGGATAAAGATAGGACAATCATAAAGTAATAGTGTTTAAAAAATCCAGAATGTAAACTCTATTCCCTGAAAAAAAAATGTTTTAAAATCTTGGTCAAAACTCTAATAATGTCTACTTGAAGTGGTCAGATGCTACACTCAGAAACACATACAGAAAATCTTTTAGAAGGATAGATAGCTACTGTCTCAGTGTACTAAGTACTCTAGTAAGCCTTAATGGCCCTGAGCAGATTCACCTGGGGCCTCCACCCCCCTCAGTGGGCCCAGGAGCTCTATTTAAGCTCAGCCCTGGGCATCTCTTCTTTTCTTGACATATACTAGGGGAGTGCTGGTCTTTTGCTCAGCTGTGCCTGGCTATGGGGACCCTGGGTCTGGGTTTGGACTGTGGGTTGGCTTGATCTTGGTTCTACCTGGTAGATCCAATGCACATGATCCTAACTATGACCTATGGACTGATTTCATGGCTTGACCTCAGGCTTGTCTCATCACTGTGATATTGTCTTATGATCTAGGCTCTTGATTGGACCTGGCCATTGTCTCAGGGTTTTTCTTGCTTGGGTACTGTTGGATGAGGCTCTGACTTGTGAGGCTCTACTGGCCATGTTATCCCCCTTGGATCCCTAGCCCTTAGGGAGCAACTGGCCCTTGCTGCTCCCTGAAAGGATAGATGCCCAGGTACTGAATGGTATGTCCCAAACTTCATTTGTTTGACTTTTCTCTCTTATGTTGATTTATTTGTTTTTAGACCAGAATTAACTGCTGTAAGTTAAGTTGATAAGAGGTATGTTCTAACAAATGGGAAGACTGAGTGCCTGAGATTTTTGGTCTCTAGTAGTAAGGGTGAAAGTTATGTTTGTAATGCACTGTAGAACCGTGTGAGGGATGAACTTGGTCATACTTTTGCTGTTACTCTGCAGGAAGAATTCCTGTTATGTAGTATAAATATTATGTTGTACACTGCAAAATTCACTGCACTCTTTACTTCAGACAGTTGAGATGCTAAACTGGAAACCACTCAGGGTTTGGACTACTTCTTAGTTATTTGTAACAAACGTTCTTGAAAGTAAAATTAGAACTAAAATGCATTAATCTATATAAGTCATATGAGTGATCCCAAAGTAAGGTCCTAGAAATGTCTATAGGTATCATGAAATATGAAAACCAGCTATTTGGCTGGGGGAAGCTCACCAGATTATTTCTGTATCTGCTAGAAAAGCCAGCAGGTGCTTCAATTCATGGTTTGAAGCGTGTAATCACACGAGAAGGTCTTGGTAACTCTAAAAGGGTTTTAATAGCTTGTACTTTCCTTTTTTTTCTTTGCTTTCATGGAAGATCCAATAGTATCATGTTGTAAAGTAGGGGAATGAAGCTATTAGACTCCTGTATGCAACCTGGTATCAAAGAAGGTAAGAAACCCAAACCCATAACTGTTCACTCCACCTCAGAGAACTGGATTTAAGTTTTCCTCCTATATTCAGGGATGTTCTCTAACTTTTGAACATGAAGAAATCCCTTTTTGTTGTTTTTAACTTCATTTGTTTATTCATAAAATAAAAAATAGTCAAACTGTTTCTGTTTTGGGAGGCAAAGGTTTGTTGTCATTTTTGAGACTGATTGCTATTAAACTAGAATAGTGAGATACACTCTGTCTGATTTCTACTGAGTGTAGGAACTTATCCTTTCATGAGTATTTCCTAAGAACTAGCTTAGACACATGCAAAATTAATACAAAAGACTTTGGGAATTTATTCTTTTGTTGCATCTTTGTCCTTTGCATGGGAAGCCCGGCTGTCTGAACCAAGGAGAACAGCAGGAAACAAAAGCTGTTTTGGGGGCTCCTTGATGAATGAGACACTAAAGATCTCTAATGAAAATAGAGGAAAAAAACAGAACTGAAATAGATTTTTCTATTGCATGTAAGATTTCTAAGACCCAGCTCATTGTTCTAGTACCCTGGATCATGATTTTTAAAATCTAGGGGTGGACAAAATTGTTATGAGTTATTCTTTGTGCTTTGGATTCTGTTGTTTAAAAATACAGATTTGGATATATATTAAAAAAAAATCAAGGGCAAATGTACAAAGAAGCTGTTTTCCCAGGACCCTATAAAGGGTCCTGTCATTTTAAAAAGTGAAGATAGAGGGATTAAACTCACTTTGGAAAGTCAGACTGTAGATAAACACCAACATTTTAATCAAATATTAGCTAAATGTTTATAATTACAGCTTTGCAGTATCTATAACTAATATAAAACAATGGAAAAAAGCTACTGAAATAAGAGCTATATATGTTTACTTTCCTGGACAACATACCTTAAAAAGTTCAGGGTCAGAGTGAAATGCTTCATGTTTTGCTAGTTATTCAGATATTATTTTCTTGTGTGAAGTCTGCCAATTGTTTCTTCAAATTTAAGATTTGCATGGATAAACATATTTCACCCAATCAAGGTAATTAGAAATAAGGAGACTATAAATAAGGAGACTATTTTTATAATTTCTGTGTCTGACTGAAAAGTGAACTGTCTAAAATTATAGTGGCCTCTCTGAGGGACAGGAAACATTTGATTACTACCTTTCAAAGACATGCAAGTTCAATTATTGTGCAGAAATAGTTATATAACACATTTTGATAAACACTGTATTTTGGAGGTTATGCAGGAAGCAGTGTGAATCAGCTCTTAGACTTGCAGAAATCACCAGGGAATGGTGCAGTCAGCTTACTGTTCTTGTTAAGTCTTACTAATTAGCCATTTCACCCATGATGTTATGGAGTTTGGACTGTAGCTGCTGTACATGGAACGTACTAGGGGAACAAACCAATTTAGCTCCTTTCACTCTGACATTGGCTTGCTTTAGAATTTGCTGGGTTTACTGCACTGGACTCCAAAGTTGAGGTTTCATTCAGTTTTTCTCATGTGCTGGCTGCATCTGTACATTATTTTTCCCCTACGGAAAATAGCTCATAAAAGCTCTACCACAGTACACATCTCTACAGCTCAGTTATAAAACTACAAAGCCAGGGGTGCTATATTTCAAGAAAATACTGCCAGTCCCTTAACTGAAGGGATGCAAGCAACAACTTCTCTAATATTCTGTTTGTTGTTATGTTCCAGAAAAGAAAGTATTTGTATTGACAAGAAAGAATGAACTTAGAGGCCAGTCAAGTGTATTAAATTGTTGGGGTTTTTTGAGGCTTTTTGTGTTTCGAGCTACCCTGGCTTCATAAGCTAGTACTGAATCAGTAACTGTAGTGTCAACAGGCATTTCCATGATTGCATGATAAGGCATGGAATTTACTCAGTGCTCACTGTAATACCCATTGCCTCAACGGCTTATTTTGACGTGGTCAAATGCAAGGTATAGTGATATAACTTTGAAATACTAAATCAAGAATGTAAACCAGGAGTACTTTAGTTATCACCTCAGATATATGCTTAAATCTCAACAGTTTCAGTGAGTGAACTATCAGTGGATGACTAAGAAATATTTTCTAAAAGGAAAATATCATTGCTACACATCAGGCTGCTGTTTGTTTTTAGTATTCTTTTGCAGAAATTCATAAACATATTCTTTAAGCAAAGCATTCTTTCCTCTCATCGGTAGTTTTTTTGTTTGTTTTCTTTTTTTAATCTTAAATACCTACAAATATAATGACATTACCTGGAAATACATTCTTCTTTCCTACTACCAGAAAAATGAAGTCTCAAAATATGGATTTAGTTCCAGGGAAGATATGAGACAAAATATCAACTGCAAAGAGTAACGTGCAAAATATTTGTGGACATCTGTACCATGATTTGATTCCCAGAAATACCTTGAAATATTTTCTTTGCAGGAGTGTCACCACTGGACAGTTCTGCCATGTCTGACACAGAAATATGTTTCTGCTGCCATTCCTGGAAGCTGAATTTCGTGGAATAATGGTAGCAGTGTTGTTACTCTTTTTATGAGCAAAAGAGATCATATTATATATGTGAAGTTAATTTGACATTCCTATTAATATTTTCAGCTTAATAGTCTTAATACAGAAATAACCTTACCAGTAATAAAGTTAAGATAGTTTTATTTACCCTTCCTGCTGCCTATCCCTTCCTCTGCTGTGTTCAAGCTCTCTCCCCAACTGTCGATGCGGCTAGTCTTCCTCCAGCAGAAGTGAGGGGTGGCCACAGCAATCCCTCACTGCCCTGGGACCTGCACTGGGAGGAGTTCACCACTGCTGGGTCGATTCCCTTCCTCCTCAGTCTCGACATTTGCTTGAGGTGACTTTTGTTTCTTGCTCCAGGCTGCTGCCTTCTGTATGCTCCCAGCTGAGGTGTGTGTGGCCACACAGCCTACCCTAGGGGCTCTTGTTTGTTGGGCAGCGACTTCCTGGGTTTGCCAGACTTTTCCCATGGGAGGCACTGGCAGAGCTCAAGCTCGGGCAGGGGAGGCAACAGGCACTTGGCCACAAGACAGGAGCTGAAAACAGCTCAGCCCAGATCCAGCCAAGGTGAGCCCAGGCCAGTCCCGAGACTTGTGCTCTCAAGTCAAAGCAAAGCCTGAGGACTTTAAGTTGTGTGGTGAGTTGTCTCTGGCCAGCAGCTAGGCAGCCACGCAGATGCTTGCTCACTTTTCCCCACTCCCAGCAGGAAGGGGGAATATGAAGAAGAAAAGTGTGGGGAGAAAAAAAAAAACACCCTTAAACCCCCCCAAAAATAATAAAAGAGATCGAGATAGTGATAGTTTAATAGGTGAGAGGTTGGGGAACAAGGAATTCAAATCAAACACAACCTTTCACAACTGAACAGATGACTGAAAAGTAGCCATCTTGGAAATCAAAAGCCCCACCACTTCTTCTACCACAGTTTTTTTTTTTGCTGATCATAATGTTATATGATACAGAATAACATGTAATATCTGTAAGAAACAGATGAGCTCATTCTATTAATATGTGCCTCTGTGGCTGGTGTCACCACCGCAACTTTGGGTTTTTCAATAATGGGATGGCCAACACAATACCAGGCTCGCTGACATCAGATGATGAAAGGGGGAAGATGGTCTTTGCTCCCAAGCCAGCAGGGGTCATTGGCAGAGCTTTAAACCAGCCTTGAGTGGGGCAATATCAGTCTTGCCTGTGGCATGCTGTGGGAATACAGGCAACAGTTAGAGGGACTGGATGCTAGCGAGGGCCAGCAGCCTGTTGCTCTGAGATGTGCAGGCTACACTGCAGCACACTGGAAGTCTTGCAGAAATGAGTGGTAATAGGAGTCAAGAGGGGTACACCAGTGAAATACCTCAAAGGAATTAAGAGGTCTTCCTCTAAGAAGGTGACAAAGATGACAGCCCAGCCAAAGTGCCTCTACACCTATGCACACAGCATGGACAGCAAACAGGAGGAGCTGGAAGCCACCATGCTGCTAGAAAGCTACGACCTGGTTGCCATTACTGAAACCTGGCGGGACGAATCCCATGACTGGAGTGCAGCTATTAATGACTACATGCTGTTCAGAAGGGACAGGTGAGGAAGGAAGGGCAGAGGCATTGCCCTCTACATCAAGAAATGGATAGAGTGTGAAGAGCTGCCTCTGAAGAATAGCCGTGAGTAGGTTGAAAGCCTATGGGTAAGAATAAGAGACCAAAGCAACGAAGGGAACCTTGTAAGTCATGTTTAATAAACGTTGCCTGATCAAGGGAAGTCTATTGACGAAGCCTTCTTACTCCAGCTACAGGACGCATCGCGCTCACAGGCTCTCGTCCTGCTGGGGGACTTCAACCACTCTGACATCTGCTGTAAAAGTAGCATGGTGAGCTGTAGGTAATCCAGGAGACTCCTGGAGTGTATCGAGGATAACTCCTTAAGCTGGGTAATAGACAGCCCGACCACAGGAGATGCAATACTGGACCTGATAGTCACCAATGCAAGTGAGCTAATCAGTGACATCAAGATTGGAGGCAGAAATCATGCACTGATGGAGTTTGTGGTCTTGAGAGATATAGGTCAGGTGAAGAGTAAAGTCAAGACCCTGAATTTTAGGAAAGCAAACTTCCAGCTGTTCAATGAATTAGTCAATAGGACCTCCTGGGAAACTGCCATCAGGGACAAGGGAGCAGTACAGAACTCGCAGATCTGTAAGGACACTTTCCGCAGTCTCAAGAGCTCTTGATCCACAGGTGTAAGAAATAAGGAAATGAGGGCAAGAGACAGTTATGGCTGAGTGGAGACCTGCTGGTCAAACAAAGGCAAGAAGGAAATGCACAGTCCACACATATAAATTCTTATTCCTCCTAGTGTATTGTTTTAAATTGTTCTGATCTGCAAAGCACTGCTAAGATGAAGCATCTGATTTCAGATTCTCAGCTGAAATGATTTAGCTATAAGTTTTATTTCTTTGGTTTTCTGTCTGGCTTTTGTTTCAAAAAATGCAAGCTTAAAGGTTAGGCCTCCTCTGGCCTCAGTAGAGTTAATTTATATGATGCCAACTGCTCAGAATTAATATTAAGTAAGATTTTTGTTTTAAGTATACAATTTTATTTTATGGATATTCCTCACGTTTTTCAAGAGCACCATGAAACTGAATCCAGCTAGCATTTCCAGTGGACAGATCTATTTATTGACAAGTGATGACACTTTTGCACCATTGTATATCTCTTCAGCTTCTTAGTCATTTTCCTGAAGTATTTCGATATTTACTGATCCTCATCTCACCATTTTTTCCTCTTTTTTTCTAAATAGTAAAATGACAAAGGTACGTCAAGCAAGAATACAAATAAAGCAAGCTAAAAATCATTATAAAAGTTTACATTTTATTTAAATTATGCTTCTATACCTTTGAAATTTGTTTGTTTTAAAAGAGTCTTTTAACATATATATGTATAACATGGTTCTAACTAAACCGCTTGGCTTCTAAAAAGTCTTTTTTGGTCCAAATTGAAATTTTAGTGAGCAATTAGTTTGTGTTTTGAAGTGAATGTAAATTGAAGAGATGCAACTGAAGGTTCTTGCTTTTGCTGGCATGATGTTGAGGCATGTGATTTTTTTCCTCTCACCAGATGCACACTGGCATTTCACCTTTGAAACAAAGTGACATTGGCATTAATGAGCAGGACCAAAATGCCGTTAAACAGAACAATATCCCAATCCAATGATGTGGAGAAAAGGTCATTCTCATAGCTCAGTCTTTCCAATACTGCCATCTGTAATTTAGGCATTTTAATACATTGGCACATAACAGTGGACGTACTCCTTGTGACTGAGAAGTACTTAGGCAGTGGACTTGTTCTGAATGATACTGCAGAAGTTTTTGGGGAAAAAAAATTATAAACTGCACAGCTGTCAGCAGAAAGCTGTGTAAGAAAACCCTTGACAAATTTGATTCCTTTGGAGGCATTACTCTGCAAGACCATTAAGACACTGTTCCATTTTGTCTGTAATATTGTGGTTATCTTCTGGTGGCTTACATGCATTCACAATCATTGTGACTTCCATGCCCCTACAGTGTGCACTGTTGTGTGTATACAACACTGGGAAACATAAGATTACGGTGGATACAAGACTATATTAAAGTTAATCGTAATAATAGATTCACAAGTCTGTCACCACCTTTTAACCAAAGAAGTAATAGAGTACCTTGCTATGCTATTACTCATGTTATAATTCCCCCTTTTTTTTTTCTTATGCATGTCAGTGTTCCTTGACATTTTCTGACATTTGAATCTTTTTTTCTGACTTTGCCTTGAAGATATGGGTCTTTATCAAATGTGTTTCTTTGTTTAATCCTTAATGTTGAAATATTTTTCAATGTCCAAAGTAAGTTTAACTGGTTAGTACAGGATTTGCTGTATATTCCCCATTGCTACTGATTGTTATAATAATAGACTAGTGAAAGTATATCTGGTAAATTTGCTTAGTTCTTAGAACAGCAGAAATTAATTCCATTTTTAACAGAGGAGTAAATTATGTTTTGGCATGGATTTCATTCTAACGTTTCTAAGTGACATCTACTGTTGTTACATATACTTCAAAAAAAAACCCAAAACCAAACAAAAAAAGGTTATTTCCTATGTGCATAATTATTAGAGCACCATACTAAATATAATGTAGTGCTAACCAAAAAACATACATAACATTTCTTCTAAATTTCAGTAATCCATACCTCCTTTGTCTAAAAAAAAACCTAATTCTTCTTGGCTGCTTTGAAAACGAGAAAGACGTACAGACTGAAACCTCATTTGCCAGTAAATCATTTACTTACCTTCTCAATATGAAACTACATAAGGCATAAACCTATAGATTTTCAACTGAATTCAAAGCGTGCTCTGGAAAGTAAATAATTCTGTCAGAAAAAATGTTGTTTTTTTTTTTTTACTTAATATATAGCCTAAAAGCCATGGAGAAAATGACAATTTTGTTTCTTTTTAATTTTTGTTGGGTATTGTAAACCATTTTTTTGCTTGTATTCAAAAAGCATCTAATTTCTCACAGAAGAGAAAGTAAAAAATACTAAAGCCTCAGGGTGCTCAACTGAAAAAAGATGAAACATCTGTGGTATGTCCTTTTCCCTTTACATCCACCAGTAGTCCGCATACAATAAGCAGGAAAACGATGCTGAAAATTGTTATGCTTACAGTGAATTAAGCTGTATTATTCAAAAAAGAAGGAAGATGTGGCAGTGTTTTTAACACAAAATAGATCACTGGTACTGTAAATCATGCACATATGGAAAGCTTCCCAAGTTAGTTCACCTTGGTTAGTCAAGTTGTGTATGTGTGCATGTATATGTCTCTATATATTTATATACAAATACATTTAAAAAAAAAAGACAAAACTGCAGTTTAGGTAAAACTAGAAGTTTCATCTAAGCTATAAAATTCTTCTGGTGGGAATAGGGATTAAGGAATTAGAGATGGGCATTTTTCTAAAGTTGCAATGATCTTGTTAAATACTCAGAACACACTAACCACTGGGAGAAGTAGGTGAAACATTGTGCTGGTTTGGCTGGGATAGAGTTAAATTTCTTCATAGTAGCTACTCTGGGGCTACGTTTTGGATTTGCACTGAAAACAGTGTTGATAATACAGAGATGTTTTCATTATTGCTGAGCAGTTCTTACACAGAGTCAAGGCCTTTTCTGCTTCTCATACCACCCCAACAGCAAGTAGGCTGGGGGTGCACAAGAAGTTGGGAGGGGGCAGCTGGCACAGCTGACCCCAACTGACCAAAGGGATATTCCATACTATATGATGTCATGCTCAGCATATAAAGCTGGGGGGAAGAACGAAGGGTGGGATGTTCAGAGTCATGGTGTTTGTCTTCCCAAGTAATGATTGAGCATGATGAAGCCCTATTTTCCTGGAAATGGCTGAACACCTGCCTGCTGATGGGAAGTGGTGAATGAATTCCTTACTTTGCTTTGCTGGTGTGCGTGGCTTCTGCTTTACCTATTAAATGGTTTTTATTTCAGTTTTCTCACTTTAATTCTTCCAATTGTCTCCCCCATCCCGCTGTGGGGGGAGTGAGCAAGTGGCTGTGGCGTACTTAGTTGCCAGCTGTTGTTAAATCATGACAAACCTGAGAATGAGGTTCTTCTGAAGGATGGGAATTCATGTCTGACTAATCTGATAGCCTTCTGTGATGGTGTGACTGGATGGGTGGATGAGGGGAGGGCAGTGGATGTTGTCTGCCTTGACTTCAGCAAGGCTTTCGACACTGTCTCCCACATCATCCTCACAGGCAAGCTTAGGAAGTGTGGGTTAGATGAATGGACAGGGAGGTGGATTGAAAACTGGCTGGCAGAAAGAGCTCAGAGGGTTGTAATTAGTGGTGCAGAGTCTAGTTGGAGGTTAGTAACAAGTGGTGTTCCTCAGGGGTCAGTACTGGCTCCAGTCCTGTTCAATATATTCATCAATGACCTGGATGAAGGGATAGAGTGTACCCTCAGCAAGTTTGCTGATGACACAAAACTGGGAGGNCAAGGGTAAATGTAGGGTACTGCATCTGGGGAGGAATAACCCCATGCATCAGTACAGGTTGGGGGCCGACCTCCTGGAGAGCAGCTGTGTGGAAAGGGACCTGGGAGTCCTGGTGGACAACAGGATGACCATGAGCCAGCAATGTGCCCTGGTGGCCAAAAAGACCAATGGCATCCTGGGGTGCATCAAGAAGAGTGTGGCCAGCAGGTCGCGGGAGGTCATCCTCCCCCTCTACTCTGCCCTGGTGAGGCCGCATCTGGAATACTGCGTCCAGTTCTGGGCTCCCCAGTTCAAGTAGGACAGGGATCTGCTGGAAAGGGTCCAGCAAAGGGCTACTGAGGTGATCAGGGGATCGGAGCATCTCTCTTATGAGGAAAGGCTGAGGCACTTGAGTCTTTTCAGTCTAGAAAAAAAGAAGACTATGGGGGAATCTTATCAATACTTATAAATACTTAAAGGAAGGGTGCCAGGTAGATGGGAACAGTCTTTTTTCAGTGGTGCCCAGTGACAGAACAAGAGGTAAGAGGCACAAACTTGAACATAGGAAGTTCCATCTCAACATGAGGAGGAACTTCTTTCCTTTGAGGGTGGCAGAGCACTGGAACAGGCTGCCCAGGGAGGTTGTGGAGTCTCCTGCTCTGGAGACATTCAAAACCCGCCTGGACGCTGTCCTGTGTAACCTGCTGTAGGTGACCCTGCTCTGGCAGGGGGGTTGGACTAGATGATCTCCAGAGGTCCCTTCCAACCCGGACCATTCTGTGATAAAGTTTTCACTTTAATCTAACATTAATTACCATCAAAGATACAAGATACACCAAATTTTATCTGCAGTTTAATTTATAGAAAAGTACGAGGCACCAGATGGAGAACTATTGCCTGTCCAGCTGGATGTGCAACTTTTTTCCTATGTTACTGCTGCTGGAATTTCCATGTATATCAGAAAAGCAGCTTATATTTTTGGGAAGGAATCCCTTTTCTAGGTATGTTTAAAGTATACAGCACTGTACTAGGAACTGTTGTCTACTAGGTGAGAACCAGCAGTATTGCTGTGACATGAATG
Source organism: Ibidorhyncha struthersii (assembly GCA_013398815.1). NCBI lineage: Eukaryota > Metazoa > Chordata > Aves > Charadriiformes > Charadriidae > Ibidorhyncha > Ibidorhyncha struthersii. The sequence goes on from VZSZ01006328.1 coordinate 116,999, forward strand.
GATAGGGTAGTCTCTTCGCAGGAATAACAAAAAAAAAAAATAACATAAAGACCCAACTTTAAAGCTGAATACACCTGGATCAGCCTTTGCTACTGTCTCTCTATGGACCTGATATAAAATCCAGAAGGGCTTGTTCTATAAGACCGGTCCATCGTGCCTCTCCAAATATTTTCTCAGTCTCTTTGAAAGTCTTCAGAAAATTGGCCAGTTGTAAATAAACTGCACGAAATACAGGTGTGGGTTTGGGTTTTTTTTGTTATAGACCTATAGAATTCAAAAGGATAGCTGATAAATATATGGAGCTAGTTACTGGGATTCAAGCATATAAAGGTTGTTTTGTAGGTGCACATTGCCGGGCACTGATGATGCTTCCTCTGTGCAGCAATTTGCAACAGTTTTTGTGTGCTTCTGTTCACTTTCTAAAATAGGTATGGCAAACACAGAAACGTGTTACCTTTCTTGATATTTAGCCGCATTCACAGACCTGTTAGCACTGGTCTGGTACAAAAAGTAAAATAATTAAGATGATATATCCATCATCTTTGTAATTTTACATATGTGCTTTATTCCTTGCAGCTTACTTTTCTGACAATAGTGTTTTATAGGCCATTTCTTTTTACTTCATTGCAATTTTTCCCAAGTTAACGCAGGCATAAAAAAAAAAAAAGCACGTCATGATATGAAGGCATGCATGTAGAAAGTATTTGTATAGATTTAGTTTGCTGCATTCTTCCCCATGAGTTTAATGGCTGCAATAACAGAACATTAGGTCTTAGCTTTAGTTTTAATTAGCATCCTATGCCAGCTTGTTAAAATACTTAGCAAAACCTGGATACTGCAATGCACAGACAACTACCTGCTCAGCTGCACTTGTCTCTGGGTAGTATCAAAAGGAGGGCAGGGCCACAGTCAATTTCATTATTACGTAGCTTCTGGGGTTACAGCTGGCTCCATACTATTGCCCTTCTCACATTCATTTTGGCTAGTCTAGCTGTACGTACATCTTATTATCATCTTTTTTGACACTGCAGTTTTGGAGAGGGTTTTTGCCTGTTATGGATATTTTCTTTCTCTTTACAAGGCAAGAAAGTGGAAATGCTTTCTTTAAAGGAGAAACTAGGCACTGCGCCATTGGGAAAAGACTTCCAGGTCAGTGTCAAAGAACTATGACCCTCTGACCGTGGCTGCATATACTTGAAACCTTTTGCTCAATCATAACTTTTTTCACTGTGTAATGATTTTTCCGCTGCATGTAGCTGTGCAGATAGGCTGTGGTGAGGTGTGCCTCAGCCAGCTTTGAGAACAGTGGGCTAAATCTCACTACAGATGGAGTCTGGTAGAAAGCTATTAATCAAATAGCCAATTAGCCATCTCTCATGATAGCAGCCTTCAACATCATGCGATACAGCCCATACCAGGTATAATTATAGAGGACTGATCATCTTTTGAGAGAGGTTCATTTGAAATTAAAACCATAGTTAAGATATAATGCAGGAGATCTTGTTAAACAGAAAATAAAGAAGAAAATTTTGTTGTTTTTTTTTAACATAAAACGGAAAGAAAACTTCCATCAATTTTAATGAATTCTATTCAATAAGTTCTTCCTTAAAAACATTTGTTATTTTAGTTATAAATCAGTTGCCTGTCAAAGGCTCCCAGATAAAAAGAAACAAGAGCGTCACATGGGCGGCAGCACAGTGATATAAGAAGGAAAAAAGAAATAGAAGTCTTGGAGACATGCAGAACAAAATAAGAGGGGGACCTGGGGAGAGTAAAATAATAAGGATTTATCCCTTCGAGTAAAGTAAGAGAAAAATCTAAACTTGCCTGCAGCCAAGGAAAGAACTGTACTTGCCTGTTTCACCTTTGGAGAATCAGCTGTAACAAGACCACAGAGGCCAGCTACAAGGATTCTGCTCAAGAGAAGCAACTCTTTCTGTCTTGGGCTTCGCGAGATCTGGCTGCCAAAGGCAGCACAAGAGATGCTGTGAATCAACAGCCCTTCTCTGTGCACTGTCTTTGCCCAAATGTTATGCTTAGGTTCCTTGTGTTTCCACCACCTGCATTCCAGAGCTTGTTGGAAGACCAGATCTTGTGTCATAAAGAAAGATGGGGGATGAAAATGTTTCACTGAGGATATGTAAATGAAGAATCTCATTAACAAATTGTATCATACCATAATATGTCAGGAACAAAAAAAAAACCCTGCAGCTCCTTCTTCCTCATGCTTTTCCCCTGCATCAGTGTGGGGCCCCTCCCACAGGATTACAGTCCTTCACAAACTTCTCCGTCATGGGTCCTCCCGCAGGCTGCAGTTCTTGAAGAACTGTTCCAGGATGCACTTTCTCCACAAGATACAGTCCATCAGGAACAGACTGCTCCAGTGTTGGTCCCCCTCAGGGTCACAGTTCCTGACAGAAAACCTGTTCCTGTGTGGGCTCCTCTCCATGGGCTGCAGTTCCTGCCAGGAGCCTGGTTTTGTGGGGGATTTCCATGGTCTGCAGCTTCCTTCAGGGCATATCCTCCACAGGCTGCAATGTGGATATCTGCTCCAGCATGGTTCTCCATGGGCTGCAGGGAGACAACCTGCATCACTGTGGTCTTCTCCATGGGTTGCAGGGGCATTTCTGCTCCAGTGCCTGGAGCACCTCCTCTGTCTCCTTCTTCACTGACATGGGTGTCTGCATAGTTGTTTCTCTCACAGCTGCTGTGCAGCGTTTTTTACTCTTTCTTAAATATGCTATCACAGAGGCACCACTGCCGTCGCTGATGGACTCAGCTTTGGCTAACTGGCTTTGGAGCTGGCTCTGTCTGACATGGGTCAGCTTCTGGTGTCTTCTCACAGAAAGCACCCCGGCAGCTCCCCTGCTACCAAAACCTTGCCACATAAACCAAATACTTTACCAAATTAAGAAACAGAATACATAGTGTCAATTTAAGGATAAAAATTCACGAGCTCTTCCAAAGAAGAGAGCCATACAGAAGTCATGGATTCTATCACAATATGTGCTTGGTTTCTGTTTGACCATGAGGATCCTATAAGTAAGAAACACAGGCCTGATCCAAAGCCAAATGAACCCATTAACTGTGCTTCTGGTGACTGCTAAAAACACTAATAGAAATCAGTCCATTAATTTTTCACTGCCTCAGGTAAAATAAATTGTTTTTATCTTCAAAGGCATGCACAAAGCTCCTAGAAAAATCCTGTTACTAGGCACTACTGAAAGTGTAAGCACACAAAATAATTTAAAAACAGTACAAAGGATAATATACAAGTAAATTATTAGCTGTCACTTTCCCACAGGGAACAATTGTTAGCCTTGAAAAAAAAGCCACCCAGTTATCAAAAGGATAATAGGAATCCCTAAACCATCCTAAAAATAAAGTACTAACAGCAGTTTTCTCTTTTTTAAAATTAATATTAATTGTTCTTTTGGCCCTAAAGTCTTGATTTTTTAAGCCTGTAATACACTTACTTTCTATTCCCTCTGTTAAAAAAAGAGAAGAAAAGTAATTATTGTCAGAAATAGTAAACTCATATTAATCACAATTACAAGCAGTAATGTCTGATTACAATTTTTAATCAATCATGCTATTCCATGTTTAACTCACTAATGTTGGGACCACTAGAGTGGACAGCCATCTGTGCCTCTGTAAAATTAGAAATATGATGAATTATAGCTACTGGTAGTTTGAGGCTATACCATGAATATAAATCATTAGAGCTGTGACAATTTTAACACACTGCCAAAAAAATTTTATCAGCTGCATTTGCTGTTCTTCTTCTTGTCATGGTAAAAAGTACCTAGAAAAAGATCTGCACTTCAACCATCAGCTTTTCATAATGATTTACAATGAATGAGAAGACAAAGTTCTCCTGACTTTCTGTTTCCATAGCACAAATCCTTTTTGTCATAGTCAGTATTACAGTTTGAAGGTCACATTCTGCTCTTATGTCAGGTGGTCACTATCTAGAGTAAGTCTATTAACTTCCAAGATTCTCAAATAACATATCTCTCAAATATTATATTCAGCCAATATTATATTGTCAACTTACTGCAATATTCATCACCAGTATAACTGAGAGCAGAATCAGATCCCTTGGGAACAGCTGTATTCACTGATTTGTCAAAATGATAAACTTTGGTCAGTAAGAGAATAAAATGGCAACTCCTTTGAAACTACAAATAAAATACAATTAATTCCTTATAGAAGTTGATAATAATATAAAATCACAACATGCATTTTCTGAAGATACTTAATTTATGGGCAGATCCAGTAATGCATATTTTTAATTTTTATGCCAAATATCTTTTGTTATAGGAAAAGATTTATTAAAAAAAAAAAAAAAACAAACAAAGAACAAACAAGCTGGCTTTTTTCGTAATTAAATTTAAAATGGCTGTCCATCATTATTTTTAGGACTACTTTAAAAGTCTGCCATGTGTATACTATGCCGGAGAATAAAAGAACAATTCAGGTTGGAAGGGACCTTAAGAGATCCCCAGTCCAAACTCCTACTCAAAGCATGATCAGTCATGTGGTCAGACATGGTTGATCAGGGCCTTATCCACCCCTATGCATGGAAAGAGACTGCACAATCGCCCTGGGCAGCCTGTGTCATGTCCTAAGTGTCCTCATGGGGAAAAGATTTATCCTTACATTCAGTGAGAACCTCTCTTGGTTCAATTTATGCCCTTTGTCTCTATTGTCCCATGTTGTGCCACAGTGCAGGGCCTGTCTCATCTACTCCATTGCCTACCTGGAGGTGTAGGGGAGCTGCTGTTTGGTGCCCCTAAAGCTGTCCTTCCTCCAGGATGAACAAAACCAGCTCCTTCAGCATCTTCTCCCAGGGAAACTGCTCCAGCATGGTGGCCCTATACTGCACTTGATCCAGTTTTTCCATATCTCTCATGTATTGGAAGATCAGAACTGGATGCTGTAGTCTAGAGCACCGTAGTCTGTAGCACTAATAAACGCTGAATTAAAGGAGATAACCAGTTTTGTCAATTTACCAGCCATGCCTCTGCTAATACAAGCGGGGATGTAAATAACATTCATTACTACTAAATCAAACAACTGTTTACACTATGCATAATTACCTGTCCAGTGGCCACTGTTTTCAAATCCATGCCGTCATGCAGAAGCATATTCTGAAAAAAACAGCTGCTTTTATTTGTCAGTCTTGGTCTCAAAAAAAAAGATATGACCTTATTCCCTTCCAAACCACTGTGATTTTTTTTCTCTCTACTTTTCTTAATCACATGAATTGTTTGAGTAATTACCTTATTTTAAATGCTCACTATAACTATGTATTTAAAACAGACATGGAAAGCAAATATGCAATGAAGAGACTTTCTTGAGCTGTATTTTATCAAATCATTGGTTAAATATCACCCCCTTGAAAAAGATAGACAATATCACCTTGAACTGTTTAGGATTTCTCCTTGGTGTATATTGATCACAACTCAGAGTGATGTTTTTGCCTGAAATGTTAAATATTTTTGTTATTATTAAAGGGTACCACAGCCAATATTGCTTTTTAGAATAAGATCCCTAAGAGTCTCAGATCCTGACAGAGCTGACGGTTTTCTTTGAGGCTTTTAGGATGATAGAGCTGGGAACAGGGGTAAATGTGTGGCTTTGTGACATATGAGAGGAGATCGGGTTGGGACAAAAGTTAGTAATCAAATAAGGAACTGGACTCCAATCTTAATTCTGTGAATAAACTTACTCTGCTAATAATAATCTTTCATCTAAACATACCTGATATTTGAGGCATTATGATCTAAATCCAGATTTAGCTGCAAATTTCATGGTGTCAGGGTTTTTTTTTTTCATTTAAAGAAGAACTTTGGATAGTTGGGTAGTTCAACGTAAAGCTAAAGAAAAAGAGTTAAAGTTGTTTACTTTCAAATAATTCTTTGGTGATTATCATTCATACAGAATTTTAAGAAAACAGTGGACACATTATTCCACAAAATTCTGTTTCTTGGAATGACTTGCATTATATTGGCTTTGTTTTCCTGAAGCCAACTATAGCAACTTCATGGTAAGCATAGTCACAATGTAAGAGTTTTGCAAGAATATATGAAAGAAGCAATGAAACAATAAAAGAGAAAATCTAAATCTTTGTCATCAGTGTTTTCAGTGCTTGCCTGCTGTTATAAAGAAAGGCATGTTTTATTCTCAGGCCGTGTCATGTTTCACCATAATGAGCACAAAAAAATGCAAATATGTATCGATTTTATACAGAGGTCAGTACAAGTGACAAGCAATCTCTGAAAAAGTTAGCAGTCCTAAGTAAGAAAAGTAATTAGAAAGATGACTATAACCTTTCTTTAATGAATAGCAATAATAAATGACTTCCTTGGTGTTCTTGTGACCCTGTCAAGTTAGCAAGGTGGTCTTTCCTAAGTCGATTCTATGTTTCGATCCCTTTTGTAATCACAGTCTCACAGCTGTGGAAAATAGCACCATTCATTAATTGATCACTGATTATTTGCATGTGTAGTGGGAAAGAAGCACCGAGGTTCATCTTCCTCTGTTTTGAAGTTCTTGGGAGCAAAATCGTTTGGCATTTGTCATCTTTGGGCTTTGAATGTTGTTTTTATTTCTTCTTGGTATTGTTGCTTGAGTCATTCACTTGGCAGTGTCACAGTAGGCTAGTGAGCAAGAAGAAATTATAGCTTTAGCAGCCACCTCTGATGCATGAAGCAGGTGAAAAACATCCTCCTGAAACTAGCATTGTTGTTTTGATTTTCAATAAAGCTATTATCCAGTAAAAAATATACTTAAGAAAATCTACTTGTGTATGTTAATTCGAGGTTTTGCCTGCTAGCAGGAACATCTTTTATGAAAGGCAACCATTGGTTAGTAAACACTGTAACTGGCATCCAATATTTTGAGGTTTTCTGCTCTTAAAGAATCTCAGACTATACAGTGACTGGAACCCCCCTGCGGGATATGAGACAGAGAAGTTCTTACTCCTGTGAGATAAGATGCAACAGTTATTTTAACATTTCATTGAGAAGTAGGGGGAAAGGAGGAAAAAAGCTACATTCAATTAATTTTCAAGCAGTGCATCTACTAAGGCAGTACCAGGGAGCAGCCTGCGTGCTAACACATCTGATGAATTTAGCTGTCATGATTTTCAAATCAGTTCTGTCTATAGGCTAATACTTAGGATCTTTCATAAATAGAGTTCTTGATTGTGTCCTCTAGGTTTGATTAGAGTCAACCTCCCTCACAAGGTTTTAAGGCAATCTTTTTTCCTGGTATTAGTATCTTTCTGTACACCTACAACAGTATTACAGGAGCTAGCAAGTTAGAGAGAATATGGGTATTCAGGACAAAAATAATAAAATAAAACATAAGAGCAACTATAGACTGACATGGGGATTTTTGGTGCTACAACTTTTTTCAGAAATCTGAAATTGCATTTTTTAAGCAGAAAAGCACTGAATGAGCATACTCATTCTGAATTAAGACAAATGCAGCAACAATATATAATTGCAAAAATGTGTCGGAGTAGAAAAGTGACACTACAGCTTCTAAATGGGGTTACATCTCTGCTTACATCTGAAGTTAATACATACTGTGGTTTATATTTATATCTTCACACTTCTGAAACAGCAATAATGATTGGACTATTGTCTCTGATAACTCCATTAAATAATTATTAATGCATAGTGGAAAAAATCTTCTATTCCTGCAATCAATGCATTGATATGTATTTTCTTTAAGTAAAACTTGATCTTGATTACTAGTTACTACAAATGAGGAGATTGAATCCAAATATGTTTTCTGATATTTTCCTGATATAGTTTGTAGCTGAAGCCAAATCTTACAGTATCTATTTTTCAGGTTTGTTCTACAGTCAGGGGAATCATACACAAAAGATTTCTGCTATTTGGAGACAAATGCTCACATGAACAACTTCTGAGATTTAATTCAATTTGGATCTGAACCCAAGTGCCATTCCTTTAGAGAAATTAATCCAGATTCAAACAATTCTCTCTTCAGCACACCTCCGTTTTCAGGATGGGGAAGAAAAATCTAAATAAAATTCTAGGTTTCTGTAGGGAAACTGTGTAGACTTCAACTGTAAGACCTTCCCACCCTCAAAAATTTATTAAAAATTGTATACTGGAAGATGAACTGGAAGATTCTTGGGGTACTTTCTCCCCAAGCCATATCCTCAGTCATATATCTGACTTTAAAAATGCTAAGAGACAAGATAAATGTCTTCATATTTTATTGTAAATTTTAAGAATGACCTGCAATAATGGCTTTTTGAAATACAACTATTAAATCTTGTAAACATCAGGGGACTGAGACTCTTTCTAGGCTGCTACTCTTGTCATATGGGCAGAGTCCAAAAGCCCATCGAGGATGTAGTGTTTATGTTCGATGAGCTGCCAAAATGTAATTGAATTTTTTTGAATACTTAGATGTTATCACATTTGAAAGAAAAAAGCATCATAAAGGAAAAGGGAATGTAATTTATCACACTAAAAAAAGTACACTGAAGAAATGTGGGCTGCATTTTAGAGACATTGCCAACAGCCAGTCATGCATGTCTATTCTTCTGCCAGTGTTAATCTTGTGCATTGTACATTCCTTTCTTTCCCCTTTTTAAAATTCTTTGTTCTATTTGAAAAATATGAGAGGAACACTGGAGGTGTGGGTGGAAATAGGCAGGGAAGAAGTAGAGGAAAAAATATAATGATATCACCTAATTTTTTACCATGTGTTCTGACACTGGGAATTTGGGAATACAACCAGTGACACTCCATCATCCAGATAATTTTGAAAAACTTAAACACATTGCATTTTTCCTTATCCACTGAGGGATATAACCATATACCCGCAACATGTCCTATTCAAATAAAAATTATTTTCATAGTCATAACTGTTGCATTTTTAAGGTGGAAATTAGCAAGTATTCATTTTATATTACATGCCTCTATCTTTGGTTTCAGTGAAAGATGATTTAGGGCGATACTGACAATGTATTTTATACAGATGTTTGTACAAAAGGGTAAGACTACTGACAGAAAGCTTACCCTGATCTTGATGGAGAAATTATCACTTATTGCTATATCATTATGTTATTCACACCATTTATCTTGGAGACAACAAACAGATACCTAATTTAAGCCTAATACCTAGTCTCCTTACATAATGAGGTTTAAGCACCTCTACTTACCACTTCATCTACTAGTGGGAGGTGTCCCTGCCCATGGCAGGGAGGTTGGAACTAGATGATCTTTAAGGTACCTTCCAACCTAAACCTTTCTGTGATTCTGTGATCTAAGCCACAAGTAGGATGGATGTACATCTCTTGTAACACATACCTGTACAGTGACTACAGGTCTCTGCAGAGAATGTTGGGAAACTCTGAAACAGAAAAAAAACCAAACCAAACCAAAACTGTTGGAAAGGCCCAGCTTAAGTACGTAGGCCCAGAAAAACTAAACAAGCATCAGAATTCCACGCTTTTAAAATACAGCACTTATCTGATTTCATAGAACTGAAAAATCTACTTCCTTGTGCTCTGCTTTTCTCCAACTTTTTGTATAACTGAACAAGTCTAAACCCATATCCTGGTAAGTATACCAGGTGCGGAGTTCACCAGATCTGATTTCATTACTTTCTTCTTGTGAGTTGTACAGATCCTTCGCTTAGCAGTGAAAAAGAGAGAAATGTTATTCATTCAGAAGAGAGGTTGAAACGTGACTCACTCAGAAAAGTTACCAGGAAAAGTTATGGTCCCTTAACAAACTTAAAACCTCATTGTTTCTCAAGTATTTAAGTGTTAAGCAGTTAAAAGGAAGATTCAGTTCTAGATTAGGTTATTGTAACTAATAAACAGCTATGACCGCAAAATAAAAATCTGACAGTGGCTGATGCAAATTCAGCACATGTAGGTCTAAATATCATGCCATGCAGGTGTGTTTAAAAAAATAAAGCAACAACATACATTTGTGTTTCTTCCTTTTTTTTTTCCTTTCCTTTAATAAACAAGTTTATATGTGTAATGGCATCATCAGGATCACTGTGCGTGGAGCAGTCCAGAGTTTGTACTTTTTTTCCTTCTGGAATCAAAGTCAACAACCACTGTTGTCTTTTAACAAGAATAACGACCAACCTTTTTACAAACAAAACTCCCAAGAATAAACCACAAAGACTAAACTATTAATTATATCCGTGGAACTTTCCCACCCAAACTCAACAAGCTAGCATCCCTGGGTAAAGACGAAAGTTTGGAGTGCTTTTTTTAGATATTTTTTCCTTTTTTTTTCTTCATTTTTCCCCTCCAGATTGTTTACATGACTTCCTATACTGATCTAGATATAGATCATTCAGATCATCTTCAGTCATCTAAATGGTCAAATACCAAATATTTGCTATAGTGTATGCTCAGTTTGCCCTCAAAAAAAAAAGAAATGTCAATGTCTTTTGGTCACATATAGCTTACTATTTAGGAATCCAAGCTAACCTTTGCAAAAGATCAAACATGAATCAATTGCTGTATATTTACTTTGCTGAAGTGATAAAAAAAGTCTAGGCATGCTCTTGTTCTAGCAATGGTTCATCTCACAGTAGCAATCCCTCTCTGATTGGCATCAGTGATTAAAAAATAGATGGTGTAATAAAGTCATTGGATTTTATAAAGCATCTATCATTATACTTTGACAATGTTACCAGTAACAAGGTTTACAATTTCTGAAGTTCCTGTCTTTAGCCAGCGTATTTGCATCCTGTTCAATATGTTTAAGGAAATGTTTCTTTTGTTGAGGTTAACAAGGCTGATGCATGGTTCTTCCTGGTAGCACTGAAAGATGGCAGAATAAGAGAGAAGACTGACAGTAGAAGCTGATTACAGCAGCAGCAACAGCAGTGACATTGTAAGCAATGTTCCACTGAGCTGTCCAAAGACCGGATGCATGACAGAGAATCTCTGCTAATCTTGATACCCTGAATGACAGCCACAACGTTCTGTCTTTGAAGATGGGAATTAAAGAGTTAGCTAAGAAAAGGAAAAAAGCGTAGTGATGTTCTATTCTAAGACATGCAGCTTTCCCAAAAACATAAACATTTATGTTCATAAATATGCATACTATTAAAAACATCAGTCAATTGCCTAATGTCTTTGTCCTTTGTTAATAAAAAAATTCTCACAATAAAATCCAGCTTCTCATTTATAATCTGTTCGATCTGTTGTGGAGTGCTTTGATGCAGAAGAGCCTATATTTGATCATTAAAAAATTAAGATCAAATAAAGAATTAAAGATGTCTCTTTTATGGATGGTATAGGAAGCCTATTCTCTTTCTGTCAGTGAAAATCTCATACAGAAAGGATTTTCATAAAATCATACAGAAAAATTTTAAAATCCGCAAAGTAATTATATCAGATTTAGATCTAATGACCAGTCTAATTTCGTTTTTTTTTAGTGCCCCATTAGGTCATAAGTGAAGCCCAGACCTCTATCCTCCCTGAGAAACTGCAGAGTTATTGAGCAGCTGCTGTCCAGCTGTAGCTGGACTCCGGATCCGGTAGCTACGACAACTCCTGCTAGAAACTATCAAAAACGAGATGAAGCAGATGACTGGGAAAAGCCAACACAAATTTACCAAAGGTAAATCATGCCTCACTAATTTAATCACCTTCTGTGACAAAATAACATCTTCTGTTAACATGAGGGGAGCAGTGGAAGTTGTTTACCCGGGCTTCAACAAAGTGCTCAACGCTGTTTCCCAAAGCCTTCTCCTGGATAAACTGACAAGATACAGATTAGATGGGTGGTCTGCGAGATGGGTAGGAAATTGGCTAGCAGGCTGCACTCAGGCTGGTGATCAATGGGTTTTACCCAGACTGGCAGCCTGTCCTAAGTGATATCCAACAGGGATCAATACCGGGCCCTATAATGTTCAACATCTTCCTAAATGATCTGGATAACGGGACTGAAAACACCCTCATCACATTTCCTGGTAAGAGAAAACTGCATGATGAGTTGGACAGGTCAGATGGTTGAGATATCTTACAGAAAGACCTGGACAGGCTGGAAGAGTGGGCTAGCAAGAACAGTATGAAGTTTAACAGACTGTAAGGTCTGTAGTAAGGTCCTGCACCTGGGATCGAATAACCAGGAGCCCAGAATAGGCTAAGACCTGTGTGGCTGGGAAACAGCCTTGTTGAAAAGGACCTGGGGGTCCTACTGGACAACCAACTGGACATGAGTCAGCAGTGTGCCACCACAGCAAAAAAGACAAATCAGGTCCTGAGCTGCAGCCGCAGCGGTGTTACCAGGAGAGACAGAGATGTAATCGTCCCATTCTACTCAGCATGTGTCAGGCCTCACCTGGAATACTGTATCAAGTTCTGGTCCCCGCAGTTCAAAAACGTTGCGGGCAGAGGTCCAAAGGAGGGCCATGAAGATGATCAAAGGGTTGGAGAACCTGCCCTACACAGAAAGACTGAAGGAGTTAGGTCTTTTCTCCCTGCAGAAGGCTCAGGAGGACCTCTTCACAGTATTCTAGAACTTAAAGGGCAGGTACAAAGAGGTCTCTCTTCACAAGAGACCACATGGAGAAGACAAGGGGCAAAAGGTACATGTTGCACAGCAGTAAGGTTTCATCTCGACAATATAAAGAAATTTTTCACGGTGAAAAAAATCAGTCACTAGAACAACCTCCCCAGGGATGTGGTAGAGTCCCCATAACTGGGGGTTATCAATCAAGATGTGATTGGACAGGGTGTTATATAATCTCATTTAGGCTGCCTTTCTCACAAATGGTTGGAGCAGAAGATCTTTACCCTCAGTAAGTTCGCAGATGACACTAAGCTAGGTGGGGGTGTTGATCTGCTTGAGGGGAGGATGGCTCTACAGAGGGATCTGGACAGGCTGGACCGTTGGACTGAGGCCAATGGTATGAGGTTAAACAAGGCCAAGTGCCAGGTGCTGCACTTGGGTCACAACAACCCCATGCAACGCTACAGGCTTGGGGTGGAGTGGCTCGAAAGCTGCCCGGCAGAAATGGACCTGGGGGTGCTGGTAGAGAGCCGGCTGAATATGAGCTGGCAGTGTGCCCAGGTGGCCAAGAAGGCCAACAGCATCCTGGCCTGTATCAGGAATAGTGTAGTGAGCAGAACTCGGGAAGTGATCATCCCCCTGTACTCGGCACTGGTGAGACCCCACCTCGAGTACTGTGCTCAGTTCTGGGCCCCTCGCTACAAGAAAGACATTGAGGTGCTGAAGCGTGTCCAGAGAAGGGCAACGAAGCTGGTGAGGGGTCTGGGGGACAAGTCTTACGAAGAACAACTGAGGGAACTGGGGCTGTTTAGCCTGGAGAAGAGGAGGCTGAGGGGAGACCTTATCACTCTCTACAAGTACCTGAAAGGAGGTTGTAGAGAGATGGGGACTGACCTCTTCTCCCTAGTGACAAGTGATAGGAGGAGAGGAAATGGGTTCAAGTAAAGCCAGCGAGATTTAGGTTGGATATTAGGAAAAATTTCTTCACAGAAAGGGTTATCCAACATTGGAATAGGCTGCTCAGGGAGGTGGTGGATTTGCCATCCCTGGAGGTGTTTAAAAAAAGGGTAGACGTGGTTCTTGGGGACATGGTTTAGAAGTGATTTTGTCAGGTTAGGTTAATGGTTGGACTCGATGATCTTAAAGGTCCATTCCAACCTTAACGATTCTATGATTCTATGATTCTATGATGTTCAGAGGTCCCTTCCAACCTGGGCTGTACTATTATGCTATGATTCTAACTTACTGTACACATTTTAAGTTGTAGATCTGCACATATGGAGAAAGTCACAGTCAGATCTGTTCACAGAATCACAGAATCACAGAATAGTCAGGGTTGGAAGGGACCTCTGGAGATCATCTAGTCCAACCCCCCTGCCAGAGCAGGGTCATCTACAACAGGTTGCACAGGAC
>VZSZ01006331.1:1685-24235 GCA_013398815.1 Ibidorhyncha struthersii
CAGGAAACACGACCATTTTCAAGCCGGCTCCTCTAACCAACAGGAAGCGTTAAAGATAGAACAGCCGGGGCTGGGTGGGGGCGATTAGGAAGCCGAGCATCTTCTGTGCACCGAGAGCCGCTGCCGAGCCATTCCCGCTGCCCCGCCACGGGTGGGCTGCCCGGTGCCGCCGAGCAAGCGAAGGTTCGCCCCCTCTCCACGAAGAGGTAGCGAGCCCTGCGGTAGGGAGCCCCCCAAATTATACGGGGTCAGCGATGCTCCGAGCAGGCCCGAGACCTTTTGAGCGAACACCGTATCTTCCTTTAGTTATAACAAAGGATAGCTGGAAACAACAGAAGCAAAGAAACCCCCAACAATAAAGCCTCAAACCGTGCTGCCCCTCCACGCGTGTCAACCCCCAACGGAACCAGCCCTCCAGTTGGGTCCCCATCGCTCAGCGTTAACAAAGCCGGACCTGGCTCTCCCTGCATTTTTGACTCCAAGCTGCAGTAGTAGATGCTTCAGGGAAAAAAAAAAGCCAGGCATCTTGGAATTATTCAGCTCTACAGGATGAAAGGAAAAGCCGTTTTAGGGAAGCGTGGGTTTTTTTGGTCAAGCAAATTAATGTTTTGCTCGCTCAGAGGTTGCCGTCCAGGATTATATGATTTGTGTGACTTAATATAACACCACACCCTTGTCCCAGGCTGTGTGCAAGTAGTTTAGCTTTTGTCTTCAAATTGTTTCTAGCCCTCGAGCATTTGAAGAAAGTCTTTAAAATATTAACCAATACAACTGTCATCTTCCTGTGTTTCCAGACATTTTACAATAGGAAACAAAGAACAAAACCCTACAACAATAGCTCAGAGGTATGAATTGCCTCATTCATCTCACTGGAATGTTCAAAAACATTAACTATTTTTTGACTGATTCAGCAGAAAACGCGCTGGCAGATAATAAGCTTGTGCCTGATCCAGAAGGGATTCACAGACCGAGAAAGGTTTTATTTTTCAGCACAGCAGAGCAGCACCTTTCCTGAAAGGAAGCAAATATTCTCGTTGATGGAAGAGGCTGTGCGAGAGGAGAGAAATTCTGACACGGCTTGAAGGGAGCTGCTGCCATCCCCTTTCTGTACGGGCTCTGAAATAGCAAATGGCTTATTTGGCCCCCATTTCTTAATCTACAAAGGGCCACAGGGGTAGTAGATATTGGAAAAGGCTCTTGTGTCATTGTAATAAATTAATTAGCAATTAGCACCCATTCAAATGTACCATGAACTAACAGTGCAGCCCTTTGGCTTTGAACGGGACCGGGACTTCAGTGTGGGGTGTTTTAGTCTCTAGTTTAACACTCTCGGAGCAGGAAAGACAAGGTCAGCACCGCAGGCTGAACTGCTGTTGGGACAACACCGTCATCAAAGTTTGTTCAAACTCCCGTTAAAGCATGTTGATGCGCTACGGCCAGTGCGAAAACAGATGGTCGGACTGGCATTCCGCACTGTTCTCCCATCAGGAATGGTGGGAATGGGAATGAATTGCCGCTTCCAGCGCTGGCGTCTCATTTCCAAGACCAAGAGGTCAGGACAGAGGCGCCGTTACAGCACAGCTGTGCTCGCTGCACCCTGTCTTCAGCCGTACTCTCCAAAGGTGGGCAGAGCTGTCCCAGCCAGCGCTGGGCACCCGGGCTTTCCAGCACCAGGGGGTTACTGTGACACTGACAGCACTTGGTAACCACAAAAATACCTACTGCACCGAGAAAATGACCAAAAGTCAAAGTCATAACAGAAATGGGAACCCTTAAATAATAAATAACTGAATTCCTCAATTTGAGGAATATTAGCATCGCAGGGGGATGGAAAAGGGCTCTTTCATTAATGGACTGTAGTGCTTCAGCACAGAGTAGTTGTATGTTTACACAGAACAAAGTAAAAAAATCAATTCTTTTTGCTTACTCCACCACCCAGTATTGGAATTCTTGAAGCGTTCAGTAGCAAGTGACACCCTCACACTCCCAGTTAGCCATTCTAAAGAAGGACTGGGAAGGAGCAAGTGTTTTAAATAAAGGCCACATCAGACAACTGAAGATTTTTTTTTTAATGGCATCTTTGACCTTTATGAGCAATATGTACTACTTAAATAAATAGAAAACATTCATTCATTAAAAAAAAAAAAATCACAAAAGTTAAAAGTGCTAGCTTTTCCCATTTCCTTCCAAAATTTCATGATACAGAGAGTTATATGTGCCATTTTTACGCAAAGTAAAGCCACAGTTACATTTCCCCTCCCACCAGACACAACCCCTCCCCATTAATCCAACCATTTCAGCAAATTTCTAGAAATTAGTGCTTTAGCTCTGTTACCTCTGCTCTGCCACACACAGCGACGATGGCTCGCAGTTGGCACAAACACGTAAAAGTCAGCGTTTTTAAAAAGTCAAAAGAAGATGACTTAAATAAGCATTGTTGTTAAAAGGATATTAAGAATACACCTTGGGCTCAAGTTGATTCACCTTTCAGATACTTTAAAATCACGCCTAACTGTAAACAAAAGTGCACACATACTTCAGTGCTGCTCAGCACCGACTCAAACAGGCATTTAGAGGTGGCTGTCCCCAACCTGGGCTGAAAACTCAGTTCTGCAAATTTTACGTTGCTACAAGAGAGTGACCTCCTCAAAGACAGCTTAATCCTTGGTTTCCTGCAGTCTTTTACAGAGGGGTCCCTCTCAGATTAGAAACAGCGGTTGCCAGCCATCGCTGGGGATGTTCAGAACAACTTTGGCAACTGCCTGAGTTGTTTCACATCAAGAATGGTGCCAACAGAATTTATGCTGTTCGACTGGTTTAATGTTTCAAGGGCTGGAGTACGCAGATTTCCAGGGAAGACCCGAACATCTCCTTCGTCTTTCCTGCCAGGTTGTTCAGTGAATTCAACCCTCCCAGGTAACAATTTGGTTTTTGATTTTAAATCCTTTAAGATCTGAACTGAGTTTTCATCTGCTTGATCTGCTCTGGGAGGACAAATTTCATTTGTAATATTTCTTAATACAGGGCTGTTTATTTCTGGTGGAGAAGCATTAGTAGTTAACTCTCTGCTGTGACTTTTTAAATGAATGGGAAGTCTTCCATCAATTCTTTTGGATAATTCAGTCCAGTGGTTGAAGCCATCCAACACGGGGGTATGTTTTTTGTCCGGCACACTTTCACTTTTGACAGGGCCAGAACTGCCATCTTGAACCTGCAGTTCCTCTTCGTCTTCACTACTGTCATTGCCCTGTATCAGCCCATATCGCTTCATGTACTTCTTGGTTGCAAAAGACATATTATTTGGTGAAATCAAGCTAAGACCCACCATGCTTTTGTCCATATTTGTATGCAACAGGTCTTGGAAACAGAAATCTGCAGGAGGATTTTGGCCTGAGCGACTGAGAGAAAGTCGAGATAACTGATTTTCACTGAGATACTTGAGTGCTATAGCGTTTGCTTCCATGCTCAGATCAACAACATTAGGAGTTAAGCCACACATGCTGACATTGGCAAATGACATATAATTTAGTCCAGGAACCACTGCTTCAGGATTTATACACGCTAAGATGCTGAAATAAAGCATCAAAAAGTTAGTTTAGCATTACAGGGAAAGTATGCATTTCACAATATAATCTGATAATTTCCACTTTGCTCGCTGCACCGATTTCTCCTTCCTTCTGAACACTACAGCTCCACCAGGTTGCTCAGTGCTGAGATCATACGTTCTGCACACACTAAAAAGCAGCTCTCCAGCTACTCACACTGACAGTATCCAAACACCCTGTTACAGAATTGATGATATTCCCTTCTGATTCAATGCTAACCACAGCCCTCATATGAAGAAGAGCCTGGTTTCGCATCTGGTTTGGTTTTTAAAGCAGGTTTGAGCTCTTGGTCTATTCTCACCAGTGAATGTGACATTACATGTCTCTGATCCTAAGACTTTAGATGCTGCCATCCAACCCAAAATTTGTAACTAGATAGAAGATACAAGCCCAGTGACAGAGACCAAGGACATCTCTTTCCCAATGCATGCCAATTCCATGTAGGCTTTTTACAGAAACTCTGACATAGTGCCTGTTTCCAGAAGCCTGCAAAGTTCTGGTTTTTGAAGGCATCCTTCAGTAAGGGGAACGTTCATTCATTCTGTTGCTTGGTACACCAATTGCTTGTATGCGTTAGGTGTTTAGCTTAAAGACTGAAAGGACAAGCTCTGGTACACTGGTAGTGGTTATAAACCAGCGCATTTAGTACAAGCATCATAGACTAGTTCATAACCCCAAACCCCTTGTGTTGAGAGTTAAGAGTCTTCCTAGTTCACTGAGCACAGATTCTGAAGTTTGCTTAGGGAGAGTAAAGTCCTGGCTCAGGTGATCAACCACCGATTATGCTATAGATTTGCACTGTTGCCTCATTCTCTAATGAGGTGTAGACCTTTTCTCTGAATTGTTTATCAGTCACAAATGTGGCAGAAGGAAGAATCCCACCCCACTCCCCAAGTTGGGGAAAAAAAAAGAAAAATCTCAAAAATGCCAGTTTTGTCTTATGGGTTCACTTATTAGCATATCATTGACAGTAAAAGAACACTGACAGACTCTCCAGCCAGGAAGGTAGCCCAGAAATTCCAGAAGAATGCCTGATGAAAATCAAGGGAAAAGGAGAGAAAAGAGCTTAGAAAATGTATGACTAGAAACAGCTTTTGACACATAGCTGAAGAGAACCTCCATCAGGAGATGGTCAGACTTTTTTTGTTTACCTAACAGTTATATACTGGTATCAAGAAAACAACAAGGATGAAAGTGAAGCTGTACCAGGCAGTCAGCCTATGCCTAAGCAGCTACATAAGTAAATTCCTGTGCCTTAAATACCTTCTTCAGAAATTACTTCTGCACCTTTTTCTGTTTCACCAAGACTGTTTCCCTCCCCCACCACTGCAGCCTCCCCGTTTCAAGTCAAAGCACTCACAATAAGAAGTAATTAGGACAGAACCGGTTTTGATCATATATCAAAGCCATGATAAAAATTTCACTCATACTGGTGAAGTGCAAGACAAGGGTTAAGAAGCAGTGACAAAATATATAGCTGCTTAACGTTCAGCCTCCCAAGTCCAGCGTTTCTCTGGAATACTTTGACATAGCCCAAAGGATTGAAATCACTCAAGCAGCTTCGTCATTATTCTAGGGAATTGTGTACTACTGCATGCACAATACATTAAGAATTACCAGATGCTCTAACAGCTAGAGCTACTTCTGTTATATTTAAATAATCTGAGTTTTGCTAGCAGAGCTCTTAAACCTATCTGAAATACCCATAGCATGAGCCAGTGTTTCATCTTTGCAGAAAAAGTGGATCAAGTTGCCAAACAAATCCCCAGTGGCAGCGAACACAGTCCTTTCTCTTTGCTTATTGAGCCAATCCTCATTTTTGGTTGGATCTACAAATTACTACCCAAAACAACCAGTATTTTACCTGGCATTCTCCACTTTGTGTGTACTTTTCTTCATTTTGCCAGGCGAGTCAATTGTCACTCCAAGACTCTTCAGCTGTTTGAGTGTAGCACTAATCACACTCTCTTTATCCACCACTCCCATGTCAGTCTCTGAAGCCATTTCTGTTGTGTCATCAATATCCTGATACTTGGGACTATCATCATTAACAAATCCTGATTTTACAAGCAAGTGATCTTGCTCTTCTGAGGACTTTAAGAGGTGGTTTACTTGGCCCTACAGAAAAAGGGAGCAGGGGAGAGACCACATGGACAAAAACATCATGACATGCAGGAGCTGGTTTATTCTTAAGCAACTTAAAATACAACTAGATAGGTTAACAGCTCATTCTGACAAAGAAGCCAAATTCAGATTCAGTTCAGATGCAATCACATAAACTCACAGCAGTGTAGTCAAACACTGGAATATCTTATATTTCAAGTCTGTTCTGAATCTAACCACATCACATACTGATATTCTTCAAGATTAAAGTATTTGCCCTTTAAGGGACTTGAAGGTAAAATGCTGTGCTATTTTAAAGGGCACTAATTTGGGAAGTTAACAACCGACGTTATCTTTGAACTAAAGGGTTATTTATTAGACAGTACTCCATATATGCACGGAAGAGCGAAGTACAGAGTAACTTTAAAAAAATGAAGAACCACAAACTTGGAACTTTTCTGTAAAGCGTAACGTGTGAACTTGAAAACCGCACACAGTTTTCATTCATGCCAATACCACATCATCACTTCAGCAGCGTGCTGTTTTCACTGTTGCATTCAGCGCAGAATATCAAAATTTAAATGAATTACCAGTAAGTCCTGGTAAAGCTTCTGATCCTCTGACGGATGCCGAGGCAGCAACGAGGCGGGTGGCTCTGAGCTTTGCTCACTTGTTACCACCACGTGGTTGCTGGCTCCCTCTGTTGGTTCTTTCTGTAAAGACATCCTAATACTTTCTTCCAAGGATGAACTGCGAACAAGTGCTTGGGAAACGTTTCCATTTCTGAAAGAGAACACGGAGATAGCTAGATATTTCCTTGAAACAGAAAAAGCACAAGTATCACTACGTGTGCCTTATCTTTTCATCAACACCAGAAGAGGAGGAAAAAAATGGAGTACTGGAAGCAGATCCTAACGTTTCTTGGTTTGTCTACTGCTTAAGGCTTTGCTGCTTTCTGCAGTCATTTTTCTTACAAAAGTCATTTGAGGACTGTGGAAATACACCTCACAGTGTGAAACTACAACAGCCTGACTAGTTTTTCAAAAGATGATTTGAAAATGGTAATGGCTTCTCCGGACTAGCCAAAACTCAACGACATTCTATGACTTAATCTTAAAGCAGATGAAATTAAAGTTATTAACAATTTGGAGTTTGTCTTATGTTTTCAGCATTTTTATGGACACTTAAAAGCCTTCAGGAGTAAGTATCTTCCATATGTTCTGAAGCACGACTTATTCAAAAAGCCAATTTTACCAAGGTGAGTTAACTGATAATTAGATTCCTGTGGTAGTTTAAAAACGCTTTAAAAAACTTCTCAAAGACATGGGTACAAGTACACACAGACACAATGCACACTGAGTATCATGAAGTGAGAACAAACACCTAGTTGAAATATATCTCAACAGCAGATGTGAAAGAAGAACCATGATCTATCCTGAAGTTTCCAGATAAAAAGTGTAAATATTCTAGAAGGAGTTAAAATGCGATGCTGCGCATCCCCTTCAGCTAGCTGGTGTGTGCATCGTGTAAACCTTTTGAGACCAGACATATCAATAGTACTATCATCCCAAGGAGATCCTTAAGCGACCCTCCTCCCCTTTGCTGTAGCTCCTGAGGAGACAAGTGTAAGATAAGGGAATTTCAGAACTCAACTGATCAATTGCTTGTGTTGAAAGCGATAAGATTTAAATCACGTGACATACTAGATAGTCAATGTAGGTTATCAGTTACTTTTACACTAGCAATTATTCATCATTCTCCAAAATGTTTCCCTCCTCCTCAAAGAAATCTGGGTGATGCTCTACATTCTTACTATAAGATACTTATACAGCTATTTTACAGGTTTATAAATCCAAGTTGAAGAGAGCCTTAAGATGGCATCTCTCTAAAATGCAATGTTTAAAAGACTGATTTGGATCAGTAACATTTATGGTAGCAGTATATGTTTGCAGAGAGTACATTAATAAAGGACTATGACTATTTAAGTTATAGCTCAATTATCATAATCTTTCCCAATACGATTATTTTAGAGACCTAATTTAACTGGAAGGGTATTCCCCATCCTTTGGCTTTTTATACTTAGAGAATCTTAGATCATTAAAAGCGCTAAATTGATGAGCTATTCCCTGTGTAAAAATAACATCCATTCAGATAATTAAAAATATTTTTAAATGGCTTCCCAAATTAGTCTGAGATTAGTCATTGCACTATAAAGAATCTAGGCTTAAAAATAATTAAATTAACAGCAGTGAAGCTGTACCTGCATTCGCTACACACAAAGTCATTAGGTGTAAAACGTAGAGAAATTCAGGAAAGTCATAATCATAAACCCCTCATGCTCGCCCCCTCAGAATTGAAGGGGTTCTGAATGCCGACAGGTAAAAACCACTGTAGGGAAACAACCGACTACATCAGCATCCCCTTTCCCCCTCAGGATTTAAGGTAAGAAAGGGAACGCTGCCAGCCCTGTACATGCTTTTCCAAGTTAAAGGCTTTTGCCATCAGCTGCTGCTGATAGGTAGGCTAGCTAAACATGCATGACTGATAAATGCAGACTCTAAAGGCAACAGTGTTTTTGTGAGCTGTACAATTCAAAATATAATTTAAAAAAAACAAAGAAAGGAAGGAACACAACAACTGAAGTCAGGTGATTATTTCTAATTCCTGAAAAAAAAAAAAAAAATTACGAAAGTAGTAACTTACGAAAGGCAGTTCAGCTTATTATGAGACCACAAGATATATTTCTGGTTACTTACTGGAGAGTGTTCTGATTAGCTCCTTCTTCAACAAGATGAATACTGTCGACAAAGCTGGGCATGTCAACCACCTTTAAGGAAGAAGCAATACTTGTATTACTTGCATCTTGTTCAGCATTAATTGAAATGCTTATGTCTTCCTTAGAAATCTCTTCATCCTCTTTTTTCCCTTGTGGTATGGAGTCATCTTGTTTTTCTGAGGCTGTATTCCAAAATAAGCTAGCACCTAGAAGAGAATTAGAGATTTACTAGTTTAAGGAAAGTCACGACTATCTTCTGAGACCCTTTGGCTTTGTAAGACTAGAGGAATCATTTCCTCACATTCAGTTGGTTTTTTTTTCACCATTTTAAAAGTGATTTAAGGTTTAGAACAGCTAAGAGTTGCCAAAACATCAAGTCCTAGTTTCTTCCAAAGCTTACTTGATGAAAATAAATGGTTGTATTAAAGCATTTTAACGCACTGACCTTGAGCCAGTTTGAAAATTTCCTCCAGATCAACCACAATATTTCCATGGATTTAACAGGAACCAATACATTAATATGTAGCTTTACAGACACAGCTGCCTAACTTGCTAAAATTAAATTGAATACAGTCTCTTCTCCATGCGTGTAAATGCAAGACTTACAGACAACATCAATAATATATTTAATAGAACACCAGATGGGACAGAAGGTATTACTTTTCAAAACAGTGTATTAATTCAAAAGAAGATGTGGATTTTTTTTTCTTTCAATAATGTACAATTTAAAATAGAAGACCCTGCTAAAGCTGTTGGGAAAATAATTCTTCCAGCGATGGCAATCACTGCCATTGCAGCCCAAAGACAAAAGTACCTCCGGCCTAAACTTGCAAATAACACCTACAGAACTTAGCTGGTTTTTGTATCTAGGTGCACGTTTGCATATATTCAGCATTTCTGCAAAACATTCCCTCCATACCCAAACAAATCACAGAAACATCCAGAAAAAGTAATGCCAGTCTATTTTTAAAGAATAAAGCGTTACCTGTGCTCACGGCAATGCTCACACTTTTCCTCACGTGGGAACCCGGCGAGGACTGTGTTTCCATAGAAACAAAGTCCCCTTGCTTCTCAGGCTGCAGAGCATGGCTAGCTGCAGCTGGTTCAGAGGAACAAGCCTGACGAGCCTGTGCTTCCAATAAGCGTTGGATCTGTAATGGTTATGAGAAAGTTATAATTTGTACAATAAAATATAAAGTATAATAGGCAAAAGCGAATTACTAAATTAGGCCGCTTTAAGGTCTGGAGTCAAATCCAGGCTGCGTTGCCACAGAAGTCTGATAACCTTCCAGTTCTCAGCAGTGCATGCAGCATAATCAAACGAGCAATTTTGATGTTGGCAGAGCTAGCAAAGAAGAGGTTTTAAGCACGCTGGCAGAACTGCACCAAGACAACTTGAGTAAAGCCTATTTGCACTACACTTGATGGAAGTATTCTCTGTCCCTTTCATTCATATACAAAGCTTATTACCGACTTACCAGCCAAACATTTATATGCCAACTGTCCCTACACCATGCTAAACCAACTTTGTATTAATTACAAAACCAAGCACTCAAATGATAAAATTAAGGTTGCCCAGGCAATCTTCACTCTAGTATTTGCAACTGCCCTGTTCACCCGTTAGTTCACAGCTCCCCATTAGTTCACAGCTCCAAGGGGAAATACGGTAACAGCAGAGAAGGCTGCATTTATGCAATAAGGAGAGGTTTTCCTCTCTCATGCACAACCCACGCTTTGAGAGCTTCAATTTACATACAGGAACTGTATCTAAAGCATATTTCGTTTGTAATTTTCCAGTTTAAGCAGGAAAAAAATATGTATTGTGAGCAACTCTTCTATTCCTATCATTCATCACAAGCAGCAGTATTTAAACTCTGGCTCTTCAGCACCAAATCATACCCTGCAAAATACAGGGCCGGCAGTGTAAGTCAGGAGGACGACATTTTGAAGAAACTTAAACTGGTATCAAAACAGAACTTAGCGAGACCACCAAAGCCCAATTTTCCAGCGCAGCAACAAACACCTGATGAATCCTGCCAGTCTGCTGCAAACGGACAACTGCAGTTTTCCAGGCAAGCGCCTCAACAGCTCAGGAAGGTGCAGGGTTGAAGGTGGGCAAAGCAACAGATGAGAATGTTCTGTGTTTCACATGTATGCTTACAATAATTCCAATTTTTTGGGAATTTTTTAGTAATTTTTTTTTTTTTTTTTACATAGGCATATGTAAAGCATATGTAAATGCATAAGCATATATATAGGAAAGCATTTATACAGAAGGCATATCTATTTGCATTATAAAACAGTGTGCTAAGAGGGAAATCTTCATGTAATGGAAATACAATAAAAATAAATGCAAAATTTAATTAGGCAAGAGTCAAATAGTTTTAATCTAAGGGACACCAATTAGCAGAGCTAATCAGGACCCCCCTCCATCTCGAAACTGCAGCTGGTATGACAGGCTCTCTTGTTCCAAGAAGGATAGACAACAGTTAATTTAATTCCTTTGGCAGGGGAACTATCAAAGCATAATCACTAAGAGGGCAGAGGAGAAAGCTGCTATTTCCACAAACCTGTGCTTGAAGTAATTTGAGTTGTCTATCTTGTTCTGTAAGAACCCGGTATGCATCTGGAGATAATCCCATCATTCCATTATCTGATCCTACTTTAGAAACAGGCATGTGCGGGCATGGTGAGTGGGCTGCACAGAACTGCGGACTAGAGGGGCTTGCACTTGAAGGCAGTCTTATTCCAGGCGATAAGCTATTGTCAAAAGAACAGTTCCCTATTTTCCCATGATATCTCACGCTTATAGGGTTGCTTGTGGTATATCCTGGATTGCAGCAAATATTTGGACAAATGATGTTTTGATGGAGCACTGTACATAGATTCTTTTGAGCCATCTCTGATTGGATTTCCGCTGCATGTTTGGGGCTCATTTTACCAATTCCTTGCCATGAGTTTACAGGATTATATTGTAAGGAAGCAGGAAACTGACAGTTGCATGCACTGGCTGGACAGCAAGGTGGCACTTGAACTGGCACTTGCAGTTCTGGTGGTCTTCTGCAGTTCTGTGGTGAAAAAGCAGATGTGTAGAGGACTGGCTGCGTAACAGCAGGAACCTGCTTGGAACTGGATACTAATGTTGTTCTGATTGGATGTTCTCCCTGCTGTGTGACTCCATCAGGATTTAACACAAGTCTTTCTGATGGCTTTCTGGGGTGATGCACAGATGTATCCGGGGAAGGGCCACTACAAGGGGTTGAAGGAGAAGATGATCCAGAGCTTTTTCTTGATTGAGGGCAAGCTTTCTTACAGTGCAACTGTTGCTGTTGTAGAGCTTGCTTTCCTCTGGAAGGCCTTGAAGTTGGAATTTTCTGGTTTAAATGGTTTGGTAATTGCCTCAAAGAGGGGTCTCCCATATTAGCAGAGAAGTTTTGCTTGTCTTCAGAATGCTGGGTGGGGTAATATGTAGATCCCAAGCACCCTTTCTTTTTAGTAGGCTGATGTAGTGCTGAAGGTAGACTTTTAGCATTTGAAGTCCCCATAGGCTTAGACAATTGTCCTGATTCTATGAAACTCCCATCCAAAACAAGTGACAGTTCAGGAACTGAAGGAAAGATCCTGGTAACCTGAAGGGACAATTACACAAGCAAGTTTAAGATAATTTTAAAATATTGTCTTTCAGCTCTTCACATGAATTTCAAAGAAAATGTTTTCATCTAAAATCAGTATATGACCATTACCAGCTCCAAACCAACTACACATTGAATACTTTTCTAAAGTTGGAGAATCCAGATACAGAAAAAGTGGCAAGATCTCTAGGATCATTCTCAAAAGACAAAATTGCTGTCATCTGGCATAATAGCCATGTCTAGCAAATGAATGCTCCATGTCATCCTGGAGCACATTTCAGAGTATGGATCTTTCCCCTTAAAGTGGAGTACATGTTCCCTCTCACTATTCTTGGACCCAGTAGATAGGTGAAACTATCTTTTATAATCCACATCCTTCTAGACTTATGCTGTATAAGGGCTGCTATTTCATTATGTTTGTGTATGCCTCAGCAAAAAAAAAAAAAACAGACCAGAAGATCTTGATTTCATTTACCCAGAAATACACAAGAAAGTTTGCTGCCTCTATCTTTGCCTCAAACACCACAGCTCTTCCGTTTAACAGTACCAAGATTCCCAAAGTAGAACCTACTGCCTCTGTACCCAAATCCTAGCATATACAGGTACTAAAGTGTCTATAATCCTGGAAAAAAAGGCAGGTTAACTAGAGCAGGAGCTGGGACTCTTGGTCCATTTCTTCAGTTCTGTTTTCCCCTGCTAGCACTTTGAGACAGAAGCTTTATACTCTCCAGTCCCTTTTACAATGAATTTTGCTGCTCTAAGTGTAACATCTGAGATGCCTAGAATAATGATTTACTTAGTTACCTGTTGACTCACTGGGTGAGGACTTGGAATTGGTCTGGGGGATAAATCCTCATCTTCTACACCAGAGTCATGATCGCTTGCTGACAACTTGCTGGGTGAGCAGCCTTGGGAAGGACTAAAACCAACACAAATCAAACTAGGAATGTTTGCTTATCAGATTTGGCAGCAGTAACATGAATCTTCACGTTTTTTACTGTGCCATCTACAGCGCAATATCAGCATCGTTTTTTCAAGAAGCAGTTGCTATACATCTCCTCCCTGGTTAACTAGGGAGTTCACATGGCAAATTCTCTAAGATCAAACAGTAAAAATACAAATGCTGGTTTGGGGCAAAGAGATACTAACCCTCCCTCCCCACACCCTCAGACATAGATACCTTTTAAGTGACATTCTAACAGCAAAGCACTGATTTATATTAGAAAGATAAGGAGTGCTACGGTAAAGACTGTAACATTGCTTAAAGTCTGTAGTCACAGATAAATACGTGATGAATAAGTGAGGTTCTTAAAAACCCCTAAGTTTCAACCTATCCAGATCTTACACCTCTGAAAGTCACACGGAAAAAGGAATTTTTACCAACTTAATTAGATTTCAATTAGAGATTTGCTTCAAAATACAGATCTCACAGAAAGCTTAATACAGTGAACGAGGCTCCATCAGTAAGGAATCCTTTTTAGAAACATCCACTGTATAAGTTACAACCACCAGTATCAAGAGTAGAACTACAAGTAGTTTCTCTTGGAATATGGTCAGCTTGACTGTCTTACTTGAAGAGTATTAACTCTAGGAATAAACAAAAGTACATACACAGATTTTAATGTGAGGAGATCACTGCATGCACAGCTAAACTGACACCTTGCACAACAGAAGTCAAAAAAACTTCAAGAAATATTTAACTTTTGTGTATAAATGACATCTGAAAGATTTACCTTCTGATAGGAAGTTTCTCGCAAACTCTGCTGAAGAACTCAGTTTCTGCATTTTGGCTTTCTGCACTCAACTCAAAGTGGATAGGGTTCTTTTCTGAAGGTTCAACATTCTGGAATGAAATTTTCTGTATTCGTGAAGCATGAAACTTTCAACTTTTAATCACTGAGGTGCTACTCCCAAAGAAATAATTTTAAGGGCATTTATCTCTGATTATGTGCTGCTTGTCCTCTACTTTCAATTCTCAATTCTTTCACCACTACAAGGAGGCAGGCAACTTCCCTTCCTGTTTAACACTGTTCCCCCTGCTACTCTAAAGTAGTTGGCCTAATTATAGCCATGAGCAGATGCTTCCTTGCTGTAACTGCTTAGATACTCTTCCACAAGCCTTCACCACTATAGGAAACAGCAACTGCTCCACACACCACAGCTGTGCAAGTGCTGGAGACAACAGAAGTGAGCCTCTGTTACTAAGAGCCTCGTCATTTTCAGAAAGCCAAGCTGTACCTAGGCTAAAGGTGGAAGGCAGCCCTGAACAGGGAAATTTAGTTGGAAACAGAACAGCACAGGACACACATTACACTAGCTGCTTCTCTGCCACAGCACAGAAGCACATATCAAGCAGATTAACAATTCAACTTCAGGTTCTGCACAAGCCTAGGAAAACACATAAGGAACTGAGATTTCCTAGAATTTCCTCAGACCTTATGAGTTCTCTCCCAGACATTTTATCATCAGCTTCTTTCAAAGAGTTACTCTGCACAAAGATAAAATTTTTTCCGGCTTTGTTACTGTTGCACAGCAAGAGGTCTGCACATTAGTAACCACTAAACTCCCTTTTGCACTCAACTTCAAGCAAACCCCAAGTTACCTAGCTTTGCTCTCCAGAAAGCACTGATATGCATCACCCATAGCAGTCGTTAGGTGTGTCCAGCATGCACACAGCATACCAGATCAACAAATGCTGTAGGAAATCAGAATCTCTGCTCATAAAGCCAGAAGGTCACTAGTAAGAAGGAACACTAACCAAGTCCAATACAGCACACTACATTCTAAGAGACAGATTCTTCAGGCTATTAGAAAAGCGAGCAGTCGCTGACTTTGGAGGTCATCTCTCAAACTGAGAGACAAACTCTGAATTTACAGTAATAGCTGTAAAAAGGTAGCTTTGTAGATCTACATAGTTTTCAAACGCTGCAGTTCCATTTGGCTCACATTACAGTGACTCCTCCTTTAAGTACTTATGCTAAAAGTACTTTAAAGTACCTTGATGCTGTAGGAAACCAAAACACTTACTTTGAAGAGGTGTACTGTTTCATAGCACGTTAAGATCTGAAACCCTAGTTCAGTCTGTCCGCTGCATGGAACGCACTCGTAAAATTCTGGCTCCTTGTGTGTCAATGAATAAAGCACAATAAGAAAACGCCCGGATTCCGAAAAAACCCTAGAATAGAAAAAAAACCCGCCACATCTTAAAAAAAAAAAAAAAAAGAAACAGGAAGAAGGCCCTTAGTTTCTCAATATACTGAGCAAACTATCACACAGTTTAGCAAACTGGCACTCACTGCATTTTGAGTGGTACAGGGCAGATGGACTTATGACTGATGCCACCTGCAAGAATCAAAGCAAAGTAGAGAAATGGGAATAGTTTGTTCACTTTCTAGTTCAAACCTTTAGGATCACTCAGTACTTTAAATGAATTCTGGGAACACTTCAATCATACCATGGAAGAAAACACCTGTAAAAATTATACTGTGATCTTTTTTGATAATTCAGTTGAAGATGTGTTATATATACTTAGTGTTTCAGTTATCCTTAGATATTCCAAAAATGCTCATTAGCAAACATTTTTTCTGAAGAAAAATTATATTGAAGTTTTTTCTGCAGGTTAAGAACAGTGAGTAACAACAGTCAACATTTAACACAAAAGATCAAGGATAATGAAAATAACGTGCATTTCCAGGAAAAGGTAGTACTACTTTCTGAACAATTTTTCTTTTTATAGCACTTGTAATGCGCTTGTTAGTGGCGGTGAGGGTTGCTTATTTGTTGTTGGTTTGGGTTTTTTTTGTTTTTTTTTTTTTTAAGTAGTATATGCGATAAAGCAAGCAGTAGGAACAAGATGCTTGAAAGACCCATTCACATGCAGCTTTAAAATTATACTTATAACTTAAGAGTTAAAAATGTATGATGCACAGACGAAGCAGTTAGTCTGCAGAGGTTAACTCTGTTTGCATGGTTCATCAAATCTGCCTAATCCACTTCCAAGATGGAATCAGTGAAAGTTGATGAGACTCAAGCATCTAACTTGCCCATTTGATAATCTAATTGGGGTCTTATCTGTATTTGGGCATATTTAAATCATTAAGAGAAAAAGGCTATTCTGTAATTCAGACCCAGCTGTTCACCAAATGTGGTTTTATTTCATAATTTAAAAACAAGTGTGGTCAAGCAAAAGAAATTGTTATGTTTACAACGTATTTTGAAGTTACATTTACCTGAAGAGCAGTTTTAAACTATAAACATCTGAACTCCCTCCCAGCTTCCATATAAATGTAACATTTGCCAAGTTCTAAGTGAAAAGATGTAGATTATGTACTAATATCACAATGAAAAAAAATAATCAGAACGCAAAAACTACAAAACCAGAATATTTAGCAGGAAGTCATAACAAGACAGTATTAGTTGCAAATCAATATGCTTCAATATGTTGGTCAGATACAATCAGAGAGAAAGCCTATGTCAAAGAAAACACCCATGAGAAAAATTCGAAACCAAAACCCCACCATTGTTTAAACTAGCATTTCCTGCTTGCTCGTCCTTATTTAAACTAAAATGCAGTGACCTTAATGACATTAACGTTTACCCTTTTCTGTCTTTGAGATATCAGCCCAGCCTAACACTTCAGTCACAGAAAATTTGTGTGGCAGAGGTCAAAACCAGAAAGAACAATTAAAACAGATATTGCCACCTTTTATATAAATCACAGAATTCCCTCAAATATCTTTGAATAGAGCCCATGTTGTCATGCATTTCTGTGGAATACATTTTTAGGCAGCCAACAGCTTCTATGTTTTGTAGATAAAAGTGACTTACCTTTCTTGAATTGAAGAACTGAATAAATATCGCACGCAACAGGCCCAGACTTGAGGGCTACAGATATGAGTAACTCCACTCAGCCAACTAAAAGTAAGAAGAAATATCCAATTAGAGACAGTTCCATTACCAAGTTTCCACTACGAAATCCCTCAAATACATCCCAAATCAATAGGTGTATTAATCTGTACAAACAGAGCCAAACACTTACACTCCAACTAATGGCAGCGCATAAGCCTTGGGATCAGACTCAAGCAGCAAAAGCAGTTTTCGTGTCTGGTCCATAGTAAGGTAGCTGAAACAAAGCAGAAGTTGGGGGGTTTTCTAGTATTTTGGAAGCCAGTCTTTCAAAAAAAAAAAAAAAAAAAAATCACAAAGAGACAAATACAAGTTTAGAAAGTACTGTAAGATAAAAGTTCCAAAAAAAATCAAAACCATTCTTCCTCCACACTTAATGCGATTCCTCGGCTTTTCATTCATTCCCTGTGCATCACAGAATTATCAAGGACCATATTTGCTTAATATTATTGTAGTCACAACAAATCCAGAATTGCAAGTCATGTTAAATTTGAAGAGTAACTTTCCGAGAAGCAGTCACAAGGTCCAAATAAAATGACATTCGTTTGCTTCAAATTATTCCTCTGCTCTACCCTTAGTTCATCCTACTAAATGAGCTATCAGCCAGAACGATGATTTCCCAATACCATCTTACAAGCATGATTAACAGAAAAAGCTTTGATTCACATTCATCTAGTTTTTATTCTAGAGACAGCACTGATATTGTTTAAAAAGCTGGACGCTCTTTATATTTAGTATGTTAACTAGAGGTTTGTCACCCTGCCCCAGTAGGGAGATCCTTCTACTGAAGTGAAAAGCAAGAACTCCTGCCGAACCAGTTAATATTTTTGCCCCACCCCATTTCCAATTTCTTGTTTATAACGTCTTAAATTTTTCCAATTCCAAGATGTTACATTATTTTTATGTCAGTTACTTTACTAAAAAGCAAAGCACTGGTTGACATCTTGCCTTCCTACCTGCTTTAGGAAACACAACAAACTGCCAGGCAACTGTGATAGCTTTAGCATCACCCTTTACTCACCCACATTTATAAGTTCCTTGAACTTGTGCAATATTCATAGGACTGTTCAAATTTCTTGCTAGGGCTGTGGGAATAATTGGGACAGACTTCACTGGGGTGTATTCCAAGATATTTGCTGCGGTAATAGAAGCCCAGTGGAAATTAAAATGCAGATTATCCATGTTTTCTGTGAAAACAATGTGAGCTCTAACAGTGAGCAGTTTAGAAAGATCCAGTGATTCTTTACTGCACAGACTGTGCTGCAGACCCTAGAAGTAGGAAAAAGAAAAAAGTTAAATACACAAAACTGTCTTCATATGACATGATTCAAGTTGTATTACGCTAGGAACTCAAATCACTCATCATAGGTACTATCGCAGTAGGCACTGCATAAAAAGCCGTTAAACCAGGTCTTCAAAGCTCACAGCTGTACTGAATATAACGAATAATGTAAAATACACGTGAAATTAAGCTATGCATATCTTAGCATTGCTTTATGATGCATTCAAAAACCTGAGGTTACTTAAATTGTACAAAAATTAATAAAATAACAAGCAACAAGAAGGCTCAAGGTGATCTATCAAAGTTTTCTTACTTGCATTCAAGAAATTTGTATTTTAACATCTGGATGTATCATACTGTGAAAGTTTAGATGTGAAGTAAGCATTATTTGTATTATAAAATACACACAGCAACAACTACAGAGAAACATTTACAGGAACGGAAGGTGTATTTACTAGATTATATATCTACAGCAGAGCACAGAAGCGACAGGCACACATTTCCGCTATAACTGCTAACTTACATAGACTTCACAGGCTTTCTTGCAAGTCACTTGCCTAGCAATGCTTTTTATCAACAATTGCATAAATACTGCAAGTCTTTCATAATAGATTTGAAAGAAAAAGCTGTTTTTTCTTGTTTAAGTAAGTTTGTTGCAATCACTGTTGCCGTGCTGGTTTTGGTGGTCACACCAGCTAAAAAACTTTGGTCAGCCAGCAAGATTTCAGTCCAAGATTAAGGACTCTGTGATCCTTAAACACCTGTGAAGGCTAACTGACTTTAACAGTTTCTGATACACTTTTCAATGACACTTGAGCAGCTCATTTCAAATAACCAGCTAAATAGTCTAGCTTCAGCTACAGCCTTGCTGTGTTTGCAAATGATGGCACCTGGAAATCAAACCCTACACATAGTCCAATGTCCTGCGGTTTATTGTTTAAGAGAGCCAAAAGTTGCCAAGGGCTACCTACCTTGAA
The DNA here is from genome assembly GCA_013398815.1 of Ibidorhyncha struthersii. NCBI lineage: Eukaryota > Metazoa > Chordata > Aves > Charadriiformes > Charadriidae > Ibidorhyncha > Ibidorhyncha struthersii. The sequence continues at coordinate 20,966 of VZSZ01006331.1, forward strand.
AGCCAAGCTGATATCTTCAGCACTGTGCACTATAATATTATCTGAAGAAGGTCCCCAGGCATTAACCATACATGGAATCAAAAAGTCTCCAGGAAGAGATGTCGTTGGAATTTTGCCCGATCCACCAGCAACTTCTCGACCAGGATCAAAGCGGTCTATTGTTAGCGTTACACCTTCCCCAACTTTAAAATAAAAAAATACAGTTAGAGTTCAAGAGCAACAAATCAGGCTCCTTGATAATGACTTAACCAACCAACCAACATTGTCTGTCTACCTGACGTTTAAAGTTACCTTCATCTACTGCAAGAGTCCCAAGCAAAAAACAGGAAAATAATTTCTTTTCATTCTGCTTAGCATGGCGATAGGCAAGTCGCAAGGTTTTCTCCATCATAGATAACTTTAGGTTTCTAAGAAGAGACAATAAGCAAGTTTAAGACCTAAATTATTTTTAATGCTTTTTAAAAAAAGTATTTATTATATTCCAATAGCTTCCATATTTTTTGTCCTTTAAAAAGAAAACATACATAAATAGCCCAAAGCCCTAAACAACAAAAAGGTAAGAATTAACATCGTATAAAATGTCAGTGTAATTTTTGCTCATGTTCTGTGCAACACCCCAACTATTCATATTCAAGAAAGCCCTATTTTAACTGGAGCAGCTCCACAGAATGCTCTGTATGATCATCTCAACAAGAATATTTGAATTATTTTAACAGAAGGCCAAAAAGGTTACAAATACTGAAACCAAAACACAGAACCTCTAAAAAGTCTAAATTTAAGAGCAGAATGGGCCAAATAGCTTAACTAATTTTGACATGGTGTTGTCTCATTTTAGCACAGTATTTAGTGTCGATGCTTAAAGCAGCAGCAGACTGGGCTCAAATACACAGAAATATAAATATAGAGAAAGATTAAGTAATTATAAAATCACTGTTTAGTAAAAAAAGGTAGTAAGTTTGGAATCCAGGGAAGTAAACACATCAACGTTTTAGCTGGAGTTAGCTTCTCTAATTCTGCCTTGGAAAGAAGTCAAAGTTGAAAGCGAAGCTAGTGGTTTATGTGAATACTGTGAGGATGGCTCATATCCTACCTGTTCAAGATTAACTAAGTGAAGTGCCTTCACCAAAATAAAAGTAATTTGGTTTAAACTTTGTTAAAACTTGGAGGTTTTAATTTTAACTCAAAGAGCACTACGTGGCCAGGACAAGTGGAGGCCCCTCTGACCTGTACGTAAGGGCTGTCCACCATAATATGCACATGTATGCATATACTTGCACTTATCACTACAGTAAGATTTTTATAACTATATAAAAATTACCCAGTTAAGTAATAAGGATCAGTTTTCACCCTCCATTTGTTTTACAAGTCAGATTTGGAACATCCTGCCCTAGAAATTCACAAGTGCTTCAGATTTGCCTCCAGAGTCATTCTAAACAAAAAAACACCAGTACTTTTGGCATTTTAATCCAGATTCCTGAAGCAAGCTAAATGCTTAGTTTTAAGTTTTACTTGAAGCAAGCTATCTGTATCTACTTTGTCAAAATATTTTTTTCTCTGTACATATTCAGAGACAAGGAAAAACGTGTTAAAGAAAACTATAAGTATGCAGTTATTTTTACACCTTTCCATATGGGAAGGAAACTGTAAGTTACTTTAGACTGAGGCACCTCCAACCCACTTGACTGTGATACACCACAGAAAGGAAAACTCAAATCTTTCCCATGAAAATCCTTACATATTTATAATAAACACACCAGTGGTTTCTTTTTCCTTTGTGTCTTGTCATACACTAGACTCAAAAGATACAGTGAGACTTGGAATCATGTAATTCTTAATTTCTTTTAATCTTTAGCCACTTAAAAAAGGTTATTCATACCTGTAATAGGTGATGTGTGAGCCAATGACATCACCCATAGGGACTGGGTCCCAAAGTGCACACTTTGACAGGGGGAAACTGAAAGGGACCATCCTTTCAGGAACAAATCTGGGAAGATGATCACAGAGATAAGAGAGGAAAATGGATTAAGCTCAGTACTTTCAAACAGCACTTATAAGAAGAAACAAAGGAGTAACACTGTAAGAAGAGCAAATACAATACATAAACTGTTGGTACTTTTTTTTTTTTCCTCAAGTCCAGGCCAATGAAGCACAAACTGTGTCCTATGAAGTTGTCAAGGATATGAATTACAAAGTCAACACAAAACTTTTTTTTCCCCCTGACAGTTCCTTTGTGTAATCTTGGAAGATGTGTAGGCCAACATACAAGTTTACAGATAAAGCTCAAGGAAAAGCTGCTCTGGACATATTGTAGGAAAGCAAAAGGTTATCAATCATTAGAAACCCCCAAGGCACACAGAAAATCTTGATTTAGCAAACTTAACATTACATCAGCTTCCAAAAGCCCTGTTGTAGTCACTTTTTAAAGTCAGCACCCAATCCACTTAAGTTTTGAAGACTTCTGAAATAAAGCCTTGACTCAACTCAAACAATATAGTGCAAAATTTGCCATCAGACTTCAGAGGCCTGAAGAAATTAGTATGTAATTGTGTAAACTTATTTACACAGGCGGGATTACATTTTTAAGAGTTTCCTAAACAAAGTATACTAAGTAAAACACAAAACATTTGTCAGTCCACATCATTTGGTAAATATCTCAACACTTTTTAACAAATAAACAAGAAGTTCCTTTGTAGGTATTTGAAGCCTCAAACTTTGGCAAGGTGCTTTCTTTGTATTTCCTTAATGTCCCAGGAGAGGACTTTATTTTTAAGACGGCCCTCTAAGTAACTCACCTACCCCTTGTGTTTCCAGCGACAGCTAATTGATTCCCGTTAAAAGCTAAACGCCTTTCAAAACAAGTCCTAATTAAGGCTCGTAAAAGGGGAAACTTTTTTAAAGCCCCAGTTTTCACTAGTTTTTGGCAAGGCCGAATCAGAAACGCAGCCCCACAGCTCTTTATAACCAGAGCCGCACTCGCAGAGCGGCATCGGGCCCAGCGTGTGCCACCGACGGGCTGAGGGGCGATGCACCACCACCCCCCTCCCGCCCCTCGCTACCGAGGGGACGGCGGACCCTCCCAGAGCGGTTACCCCGAGGCGGAGCGGGTACCTCAGATCCGAGCCGGGCAGAAGGGGGTCCGTATGGGGCGGCCGCAACTCTGCTCCCTCCTCTCCTCCCTGCCGCGGGGCACCGGCGGGAGGCAGCGCCCGGGCGCGGGGCCTACCCGCCACAGCCCCTCCCCCCGCCCGGCGCCTCAGGGGGGCTGCCAGC
>VZSZ01006331.1:25404-59695 GCA_013398815.1 Ibidorhyncha struthersii
GGGTCCGTGCCTCTCCGTGGGGTGGTCGCGTAGGGGAGCGTGTCCCCCTTCGCCCGGCGGTCCGGGCTCTTGTCCAACCTCGATCCGCCGCTTGGAGACGATAAAATAAAAATAACTGACTCGCATCTCCCCGTTAACCGGTGAAGCAGCGGGGGCAGCCCCCGCTCCAGCCCCTCCGCTCCTCTTCCAGCCCCTGTCAGGCGGCTCTTCCAGGGTGCGGCCTTTTTTCTTCTCCTGCCTTTTCTTCCCTTAGGCACCCCGGGATCCCACTCTACTGGTGGGTCTGCCAGCGCTGGTACCCACCCTGGGCAGTGGGAGACCCGCTTGGGGCTTGGAGGAATCCCTGGCGTGGCGTTAATGGCAGCGGTTCAGTGGGAGTTGCCCGCTGCGCCTTGGCAGAGGACCACGGAGAGGTTCCTGGTGCGTTGTCAGGCCGGTCTTGCAGCCCGGCCCGTGTGGGTGGCACTGGACACGTCTGCGTGGCCACGTCGGTGACTGCAGGGCTGCCACCCGCACGCCTTGGGCTGCTGGGTTTGGGGCCTGGGAGTGGAGACGAGGTGGTTTACATTGACTTAAAGCGTGTAGGGTCAAGGTCCACGTATTCTGAAGCCTGTCCCATAAACATAAGAGCTGGTACAGTAGACATCACAGGGCGTTGGTATTCTGACCCAGTGCCGTCTCTGTAGGTTGCAAAAGTAAAATTTTGTTCTATGACAGAATACGATAGAGGTCAAACGATGTCCTGACTCCATAGATGGTTAATCTTGTTCTCTCTTTTCAAAGAGCTTAAAACTGACAGTATAGGTAGAAAAGACTGTCTGCTATATTTTTTTTAACGCTTTCAGTTTTCCAAAAGGTTTTTACAGCCCTTTGAGATAGAATAAGTATCTAAGAAAGAACAGTGAATGCTGCGTGGTGTAGTACTGTCCTTTTAAAAACCAAAAAACACAGGCATAATTGCACTGTATTCAGGTGGATAATTACAGAAGTAGTTACGGTTGAATGCTTCCAAACGTGCGTATGTTGGATTTGAAACAGCTTTTTCTTTTTTCTTTCTGAGCAGTTACATATATTTTTCGTGTTGAAAGCCATGTAGGATCAAAGTTTATCCATACCCGCACTGAAAGAAATGACTAAGAACTGTAGCAATGCCCATGTTTCTGAACCTATTAGTGGGGAAAAAAAGCGCGCCAACCCACAACTCCTGGCGTGAGCCTGTTTTGTGTGTTATTTATTCTGGTGATGCCCTGGCAATTCTGTTACAGTTTATCCACGCTGCCATTATATACCAGTGCTCAGTGTTGTATAACTAAGTTACGTGAATTTAGTCCAGACTGAAAAATGCCGTTATGACTTTAGTTCTGAAGGATTTTAACCTCAAATTACAGACTCTCATTCAAACCATCTTATTCATGAAATTAAATTGTGGAATGAAAGGTTCGTAGTGTTCATAAAGCCTTTTTGGTAAGGTCAAATTCTGCCCCTGGCACATAGCAAACAAATGAGTTTAAACTGTAGGGGAATCTCGTAGGTTGTCATTAATGGCTTTCCCCAAACCGTTAATGTAGCCTCAGGGCTGAAGTACCTTGTGTGGCTGCTGGCCTGTGTTTAGAAGTATAAATGCCTTTGCTTGATAGGCTAATATAATTGGATAAAGAGCACTTTATTAGGAGGAGTTCCAGTGAGTCATTGCTACTCAAATTGTATTTGCAGCTAAAAATGAAAGAAGAAAGTTAACTTTTCTTGTACTGTATTTATTTTCTTTTCTAAGCCTGGAAAGGGAAGTCCAAATACTAATAAATGTAAATTTGCTTTAATTCTGTTAATGCTGTTCGCTGCATGGAAAGAAGTTTACTGAAGTCAGTGGGCTGACAGTAGAAAGCGCTTGGACCCGCTGACTGCAGTGGACAGCCTTTCTGCTCGCTTGGACACCTCTACAGGAGCCGCTGGCTGAACTTTTATGGGAGACAGGGCCTGGGGTAGTTGAAGGGAGAGTTGGAGTGATGCGAGCCTGCTGGAAAACTTTAGAAAAAGGGAACGTAACAGGGAAGGGTGGATGAAACGCAGCTGAGGTACTGCAGGTACATATCCTTGGCCTGGCCCCTGGTAGCCCCCAGAGAGCCCCACTGCAGGCAGTTGAATAGCCTGTGTGCAGTCAATGCTGCCTTTAGGTTGAACATGTATTTTTGTTCAGATTTTAAACCTCGTTGTCAGCTTGCCACAGAGAAGAGGGGCTGTAGCTGAATAATAATAAACCTCATTCATCCTTGTTGTAAGTGGACTGAATAATATTGGTTTACATTTGGAATTAATCTAACCCAGTATCTTGCTGTAAATCTGAAGTTTTTGCTCAAGAAAAAGTCAGTATGAGCTATAAATACCCCTCGATTGCTATTCATACTAGAGATTTAGGACAGAGCATGTCACTCGTGGAAGAAGTCTCACTTTGCTGAGGTGCATAATTTTAGCTTTAAGTGATTCTATTAAAGAAACAAGGGTAGCTGTAAGTGTTTTGCAGAGTAAAGGAGGTATTACGTACTACCTGGGAATGATTTCTCAGAGAAGTGTTGTAATTGTTTTGCTGACTATGCTTTACGTTCCCAGAAAAGGGAGATGGCTATCACATGTTTTAGGTGAAATGTGTATTTGTTAAGTACTAACCTAAATCATAACTGCTCAGTATGTGTGTGCTGGAGTCCCTCATTCCAGTGAAAGCACGTATTCATGCCAAATTTGGACCAAAATGGAGAAATTATTTGAGGGAAGAAGATGCAGGAACAAGCGGAAATAGGTATTGACACAGTGTATGAAAGGGAACAGCAGGTAAGCGATTAGGTTTATCTTCACAGATAAGGTTGGAAGAGACAGCTGAAGCAGGCTGTTTTTCTCCGATACGGAGGGAAGACTCATGTGTATGTTCCACAAACTCGCAGAGTTGTCCCTGAATTGCAAATGCAGCAGAACTGCTGCTCTGGACCAGTTCCTCCTACTTAGGAAGGGATGAGAATTCCCTCTTAAGTTCTTATCCTCTCCCTTCCAGCTCTGCAGATTAACTCCTGAAACCTTCCACAGCTGTGTGAGGTGGAGTTTGCCATCACCTGGGACTGCTGCGTAGTTTGTCATGTGAGGCAGAATATTTGAGCAGGTAGTTGAATGTCATTTGAATGTGGGTTCTTGTAAGACAAAATGAATGTATTTTATTGCTGACTTCTGAACTATGCTTATAAAATGCCTATGGTAAAGTGAAGGAAAAAAATATGTTCTTCAAATCTGCACAAACTATTCTTTCATGTAGTTAAATTTTAAATCCTTATAACCTTTGCCTGAAATACAAAGCTCTTTTGTTGGGGGGAAGAAGAAAAACTAAATCGTTTTACTTTATTCCAAGCAAGATTTGAGGTTTTTGTTTCTGTTTTTTTTCAAGGTGTTTCTGTAGGGATTTGGGGTATGCAAGACATTACTCTCTGTGTACGCAAAATATAATTCACCTCCACCACAGCCCTGTCCTGTATGTTTGTGGTTAAATCTAACATTATTCCTACAAGGTGGGATGCTGAGCCTTCTCCTTTTATAACAGCATATGTTGATCTCCAAATGGAAGAAGCTGTTAAATTGCTTTGGGATATATGGTAAGAGATTTTCAAGGGTGAAGAAAACAATGCAAAGAACTGATTGTATCAGAAAGTAGCAGTGCATTTAGGTTTTGCCGTCATGTGTTAATTGTGTTCTGGAAGTCTGCTGAGAGACAGCATTAACTTCCTTGAAATAAAAACATTTCCAAAAATTGTTTGCTTTAAACTCAACTTCTGAAATCTCTTTCAAGCGTGCCAAGTATTAGCAGCTCACCCTTAAGTTCTCATAGTTGTTTTTTTGAATATAAGTTTATGTTTCTGAACTATCGAGCTTTTTTAGAATATGGTGAATGATCATATAAATCTGCCTTCCCACCCCTGAAGATTTATCCCTAAATGCTTCCATTTTGCAGAACGCAGGCTCGCTCACAGGGCATTGAATTTTGGACTTTCCCAAACATACTGGGTGCCTTTCATTGAGTTGAGCGATCCTGAAGCACTGGGGTGCTCTGTTTGCCCCTGCTTCCCTGCAGGCACTGTCAGTGGGATCTCCTTTGTGCATTTTGTTTTGTTAATGTGTTTTTTTGTTTGTTTCCCGCCCGCCCCCCAGGCCAGAACATATTTCAAATTAAGAAAATGTCTTCCTTTTTTTTTTTTTAATTGTAATAAGCAGACAGAAGGTCTATTACTGCATTATAGTTTATACCCCAAAGTTATAATTTCATGTGCTAATTGCTAATAGGATGACAAAAGCTTTTTAGGTTAAACAAAATAAAAGAATATGAAGGCTGCAAGCTTTACACGGTTCTATTTTTAACTGGTTCTTGAATGGTGTATCTGAGACCATGTAGCAAACTTTGGTTGTTTATTAAGGTTGCCCAAGATATGACAGGTCAGAACTAGGGCAATAAAAGTTTGTATTTTATGTGTTTAGATCTTAAGCCCTTTGACTTTCATTTTCAGAGTAACAATGATAAGCCAAGATAGGAGTCAAGGTCAAAGTAGTAATTTGTGTTTCTCTTGCTTTTTCTTGGCTTCTGCTCACTTAAGGAAGTTTCAGGCTGTGTGTGTAGTGGAGAGATGTGTTGCTGGACCACACAGGGCTGAATCAGAAATAAACCTTGTCCCCCTCGAAAGCTGGCTGTGTAAGGGCTCCCAGCAGCAGCTGCTGCACACCGCTGAGCCTTTCTTACTCCTCGAAGATTGCTAGGGCAGATTCCCCCTTATTCACATGTAGCACAGATATGACTCATGTATTTTCAGTTGTATTCCTCTATTTATTCCATTTGCTGAAAGCAAAGCATGTTCTGTCTGAGGAGTGGAAGCTGCAAATCCCGGCTGACAGAAGAAAGCTAGAAGTGGCTATAGGACAGGGGAGAGAAGGGCATCCCGGGCAGGGTACAGTCTCAGGCTGTAATTTGGAGATGTGGAGCATACAGCTTGCATGTCCCAGTTTGTCCTGCTGAATGGGGACTTGATTTACCAGGTCCCTGTGTGACGAGCAAGCGAGCAATGATTTGCTCTGCTCTATACAGTACAGCTAAGCGCTGTTCTGAGTAACAGCTCTGTGGTGGGATTTGTGGAAACTTGAGCTTGCCTTTCCACAGCGCTGTGATTTTTTTTTTTTTTTTTTTTAAAGCAAAGGAGGAAGACATCTACAGTGGGGCTGAAGACAGCTGTTTTATATCTTTTTCATTCACAGTTAATTTTTGTAAGAGATGTTGATTATGGTTCTCCAAATATAAAAGTAGATTTAAAAATAATGAGAACTTGTATAATAGCTATTTAGAGATTTAATCTTTTTTTTCTTCTTATAGAAGAGCATGCCAGTCCGCTGGCATAGCAGAAAACATTACCCCTGAAATAAGTTTTGGAATAGTTAATTCTATATTTCCTTTTTTTTGTTTCCGTAATCTAAAAATCTGTCCAGATTTTAGGTGCTTGGCATCTGAGTATTTGGAAATACTTTTTTTTTTTAACCTAGTTTCTATTTCAAGTCTTTCTTTCAATCTGACACGATGAATCTAGCGCATATGCATCCTTCAAGAACTGGAGAAACTGCTTTTTCATTGTTTGGCAGCCACAGTCCTTCTCCCTTTCTGATTTCAGAGGAGAAGAATTAGGCAGTAGTTGCAAGAAGTCACGTTCTGGGGATTGCATCAAGATGTACTTGGCACTGCTGGGAAGTCATGCTGGCACAATGCAAACCTTGGCAAGATGCAAGAGTGTTTTGCCCTGGTTTTTGTGCAGTTACATCATGGTCTCTTTTGCAAGTTCTTGGGGATGTGACAATTTTCTCCAATTCAGGATGCTTGCTGAGGGTTTATCTCGCCTAAGATGAAAGAAAACTTTGTGCCCTGGACGAATTGATTAAAACTGGCAAGAGTAGCATGAGCACCGCATCTCTGAAGCCTTCTGTGTACGGGGCAGCAGCCAAGCCTTTCTCCGTGCTTGTTTGCATTGTTTAAACTGACGTGTTGTCTTTGGCTCTTGACTCAGTACCCTTAACAAATAGATGTTTTGCCTCTGAAGGAGAGGTTTGTTTTTCTTATTGCCTGGATAATCCATTCTGAAGGTTACTCTAGAATACAATTTACTGTTATCTAAAACAAGTCTATTTATGCAACAGCACTGTAAAACACTTGTATCTTTTATTTTCCTGTTCAGCTGTTAAAAAATTATTTCAGTTTGCTGTTGCAAAAGACTGAGAATTCCAAAAATTGTCTGACTCAATTTCATTTTCATGCATGAAAAGGGAAATGCCAAGGAAAATTAAATGGTTTGGTAATACTCTAAAATGGAAAGGATTATATTTTCCTCCTGTTTTCTTCTTTGTGGAAACTTGATGTTAAAAATATCATCATTCTTTAACTTTAGCAAGAAGAACTACATTTTAATTTAGGGTTCAGCAGAATAAGGTTTCTTGCTTATAAGGAAAGATTTATTCTGGTCTATGATTTCTGTAGTTCATAGTAAATATTTACATTTGCAATTAAATAGGCATATCCAAATGCAGTACGCATTAAAGCAGGAGTACAGTGAGCTTATAGAGGATGTCTGTGGAGCTTTTTCTTCACAGTTATTTAGGGCAAAATCTGGCTTCCTTTTTTCCGCCAGCTGTGTAGAGTTTTGGAGATTTAGGTAATTATATCACTTCTTCAATTATGACTACAGCAGGACTAACTTTCCACGTTTTTGTGAGTGAAATTGGAAAGCAACTGAAAAGTTTTTAAAGTCACTTATTGGGTTGTGTAGTATTTCTGTTGTACTTAGTCCAGTAGCCAAGTTTTTAAATCCTGAGTTCATAGCCTTAAAAAGTGTATAGCCACAGTATTATGCTGCTTAGACACCTTTTTAAAATTTGCTTTGGGTGTTGCTGCAGCCAGGCTGATAACACTGACGGGTTTTTTTGCTGCTGCTCTTGTTTTGTGTAAAAACTTCAGGATGAGTACATATAGGTGTACTCTGTTTTGGATGTATAGCTAGCTTAGGTAATCACCAAGGAGTTGTCTTTATTCCCTGTTTTTATGGACTATATTTGGTCAAGGACCTTAGTGCACTTGGTTAGTTTTCTTGTGCTGTTAAATGAGCTGCAGAAATGATTGGTTTGTGTTCTGAAATTTCCTTTATAACCATGTATTTCTCTCTGGTAAGTGTACGTTTGCACTAAGTGTCTATTTATGATGGCAAATGCCTGAGAAATTCAAGTGTAATAAATACTTTTCATTAGTATTTTGCATTAGCAACTTTTTTTAGATGTAGTTTGAGGTGAAAGAAAAGAGCAATGGTATTTGCTGTTTTCCTGCATACTGGTATCAAACTGATAGATTTGGACCTGATCTCTCGCTCTCTTTCTGTTTACTGTGCATGGCGTTACATAGGGTGGCACCAGTGTAGCTGTTTACCTTCATCTGCCACATCATCGTTAGGAGAAGGCACTTGGTGGCCCTCCCAGTTTGTTGTGTTCGTCCCAGGGAAGGAGGTAGCCGGGGCAGGCGTGCAGGGCTGGGTTTGGAGGAACGCAGGCATAGGACTGTTTGTGTCGCTGCAGTGTGAGTTGCAGAGTTATAAGTGATGTGACCAAGGCAGAGGAGGCAGTTGGTGCCAGAGCCACAACAGGAACATGAGGATTTCTGACTCGTGCTGTGCTTGAAACATTTCTCCGTCTCCGAAGGACCTGGAATCACCTTAAGTGCTTTTCTTTAGTAAAAGTAAAATTACAAAATAAATAAAATTACAAACCTGTTGCGTAAACATAGCAAAGAAAGGCACCGTCTCAACTTTTTCACTTTCTAAATCAAGACCTGACCCAGCAACTGATAACCACTGACAATTTTTAAGTAGGTGAACTGTTAGGATGGGGTACAGCTTGTATCTAGTTTGGTGATTGTTAAATGTCTCATTGCACAGTGTAACATTTCAGGAAGCACTTCAGGGACTTTGAGACAGTCTCATTTCCAAATGTGACAAAATTACCTTTGAAAACAGGACGTGAATGCCCGACCAAAGGCCTGTTGAGCATTTTACCGAAGAATCTCTCGACTGCTGTGCTTTCTGTGCGTACTGAGTATGCTGTATTGTCAGATTACACACTGATGGTGGAATAGATCCGTCACTAGCGAGATGCTGTATTTTTTCTGTTGTGATGTGAAGGTAAATGTGGTTGACACCATTGACTGAGGTTAACTTTGCACGTGTACTAATCCAAGGAAGTCTATGCCTGTTTGTTTTGCACGTTTCAGAAATACGGCTACACGCACCTTTCTGCTGGTGACCTCCTTCGAGATGAACGAAAAAGGCCAGGCTCACAGTATGGAGAACTCATTGAGAACTACATTAAGGAGGGGGAAATTGTACCGGTTGAAATAACAATCAGCTTGCTGAAGAGGGTAAGGAAAGGGCTGTTTCCTTGTTCGTTCACTCTTGCACGCTAAGCAACAAAGCAGGGGCTGTATTCTGGAAGAATTGCTTTTTCTCCGGTGTGAGTAGTCGGAAACAGCAGATATGGTGGGTGCGTGTTGTGTACTGGGCTTCTCTTAGCAATTGCTCGTATTTCTTTCTGGCTGGTTGGAGGGCAGTAGGTGATGGCCTCTGATACCTGGGTGTCTGTGACAGTGGGATTTTTTTTTTTTAATTTTTTTTTTATAGTAGCTCTAGGGAAATCAGTGAAACTCTGTATGTCTTATTCCCCTTAACTAGCTTTTGGACCTCTTGGTCAGCCCAGTCATATTTGACTGGAGGGTAGAGGCCTTAAAGGTACTAAGTTTCTGTAAGTTTTACCAAAATAGATAGCCAGGTGAAAGAGAAGAGCACCTGCTACTGTTCCTGTGGAAAGCAAAGCTCCAGCCTTTATCCTTATTGGATGTCCAGGAAAACATCTCCTTTAATAAATATCTCCTTTAAGATAGAAAAGGATTCTATTGCTCATGGCACTAAATTTATCTGGAGTTTTCCATTAGAATTATCATTAGAATTAACTCTAGATCAGGGGTGTCTTGGCATCTTACTGTGTATCAGCGCTTTCCAGTATCTTGTAGAAAATCGGCTTTTAAATCTGGGATTGTGTGTTAGGTAATTTTGAACTTCATGAAATAGTGATTTCAGTTTGAAAGAAGGCTATATTGGTGTATCAGTGAAATAATTAGCGTGCATTGAAGGTGAAACAAAAATACATTTTGTAAATCTGCGATAATCCCAAGATGAATGCTTCTCAATTTACCATGTCAACATTTTGGGGGTAATTTAATAAGTAGATAAGTGGTTGTATGTGCAGGAGATCATGAACTGAATTCTCTTTTATCAGGCTATGGATCAAACAATGGCTGCCAATTCCCAGAAGAACAAGTTCTTGATTGATGGATTTCCCAGGAATGAAGATAATCTTCAAGGCTGGAAAAAGACTATGGATGGAAAGGCGGATGTTTCTTTTGTTCTCTTTTTTGATTGTGACAATGAGGTAATGAAGTGTGTTATTCTGTAACTTCCTTTCTTGCTGTATTGTGAGAATCATTCAAGAAGAACAACAAAACTCTGCCAGGTAGTAAACGGATTAGTGTAAGAGTAGATGGAAAACTTGGTCTGTGAGTTTCAAGGATGTTTTGGCAACTTGTTTTTGCAGATGAAAGACTGCATGTTTTTGAAATAGCAGGCAGCTAATTACACTGGCTATAATCACGTGCAAATAAATTATATTGAAGAACTTCAGACAATTGCATTCTTAGGGAAAAATGTATAAAAACTTTAAATACATTATACAAAATTATTTGGTTAACTTTCAGAAAACATTACTCGTTTACTCACAGTAACTGTTGTTTACTCCAATATGAATTTGATAGCAATGTCTGCTTTAATTCTAAAGTGCTGGCAGCAGCAGTCTTTAGTTTCATAGTTATGAGCTGTGCTATAGGATAGCCAGTAATCGATGTTTTATTCAGCAAGTCATTAGATTACAAGGGCATTTTGACAGTGATACATTATATTAATTTAACAAGTGCCATGATATGCTGTCTTTTTAATATGTCAGTGCCCTTGAGGCATAAAAATATATGATATTGATATGAAAATCCCAGCACCTTAAGCCGACTTTCTTCCTGTTACACTTTTCCCCAATTTCCTGAGAAACTTTATTACTTTTTTTTTTACTTAATTGCAATTTTTTTTAATCTCGAAGAAAAGTGAGGGGTTATTTTTTTTCTATTTAAAAACTTAAATAAGATTAAATGAATATTTTTCACTTCCTGGGGTTAATTTTGAGGTTCCAATTTTTTTACTAGATCTCAAAATAGACAACAATGTCTACATGATATTCCAGATTTTTTTTTTCTATGAGCATACTTTGTAGGAAAAAATAATTTTTAGTGATGGTCCTCTTGCATGACTAGTATAAACGTATTCATGAGGTGTACATGTGTCAGTGTTGCTCACTTAACTTCACGCTTCAAAACGTAATTCATTGGGCAGCTTTTAACTATGGTTAGTTCTTCAGTTTTTACCTGGATCTTGATTTTTAAGTCTTCATTGTGGCAGTGCCAAGTAAGAACATTTTAAGTTAGTATGTAGCCTTACAAAATTGTGGGGATAACATACAGTGACTTTCCTTCAGTGCAGGCATTTCTTAGTAGTCTAATTTGACATGCTGCTTTTCAGAAAGTCTGAACACGTCCTTGAAAATCAGGTCATTTTCTTTTTTAAATGTCTGAAGTTGCAGACCCAGTCGAACCAGACCTTGATGTTGCTTTCACTTCCACTGATCCCAGTCCCACCTTAAGAGCCCACGTTTTAATAAACTGATGAAGTGTAAAGCTATCATCCTTTTTCTCTGGAAGAATCTAACTTTCCCTATGAATTCTGGTTGCATCCACCAGATCTGGACAGTATTTTGTGTGTCAGGCCTACTTAGATTTTCAGGATTTTTGTTTTGTTCTTGCTTTCAAGATAGTACCTTGTGTTCACAGTTGTGATCATCCTTTTGATGTGTTTTATAGATATGTATTGGCCGCTGTCTTGAAAGAGGCAAGAGCAGTGGTAGGAGTGATGATAATCGGGAGAGTCTGGAAAAGAGGTACTATCTCCAAAATTTTTCAGTTCTCTTCTGTTTATATTTTACTATGTAATGCTTTTTTTCCCCACTGTGTTTTCTCCTAGAATTCATACATATCTGCAGTCTACTAAGCCTATAATAGACTTGTATGAGAGAATGGGAAAAGTCAGAAAAGTGGATGCCTCTAAATCTGTTGATGAAGTAAGTATATAAGCCAAAAAACCATGGGGGATGACAGTGGCAGGGTACATATTTTTGGCATTCTTCTCAGATGTGTGTATGTGTGGTTAGTGTGCTAATTAAGCACTCATGTATTACTGAGGGAGGTTGTGGAACTCTCATTTTGACTCTTGAAGAACTGATTAAGGTGTGAATAACTTTGAGAAATCAATTCTGCTTGAACGTGAGCTGGACTAAACACATTTTCAGTGTTTCTGTTTTTAACAGTGTCTTGTCGTCTTCGCTTTCATGAGCTTTTGCTTTTCTGAAGTAGTATTGCTCTTCTGTCTCAATTTCCCATAACTGATACCAATTTCACTATTAAAGAATTAACGTGAATGTTCAAAGAAAAAACTATATATTTTTAAAAATACTGTTAATTATTGTGTGTGCTGGTTTAACTTGAAATAACAGACTAACACTTCGTAAAATTAATATTCTTCTCTCTCTTTTTAGGTCTTTGAAAAAGTTGTACAAATTTTCGACAAAGAAGGCTAATTCCCGGCTTGAAAGTTCATTTAAACTTGTGCTTGAATCTTGCTTGAATAGCTGCTACTGCAGTCCATTCTTTGTAATTGTTTTAAAAGATTTTTTTATTGTTTTTCACATATCTAATGATGATTGGAAAAGCAGTTAATTACAAATGGATCTGTTTTTTAAATAGGAAATCATTTCTTGTGGCTATAGTATACAAATTTCAGGGTTCTCCAGTAGTACAAGTTCAGTTACTCCCATGGCAAAACCACAGTTAAAACATCTCTCTCAAGAGACTATTTATTCTGTCACAGTTCTGTGCCTATCGCGGGCAGCCCTTCTTATTCTTTATTGCCATAAACTTTTTTTTTTTTAAGGATTGACTAAACAGCAGCATTAAGCAATGAGGGACCCATGTGCCCTTGTTTGTTTTTCGGATGCTTGGACCAAATTTAGCAGATATTTTTTCAGAGTATGAGTTTGTCACGAAGTTCCCTGTTATCCCCAAACCTGAATTCTGTAAGTCAGGCTACAGTTACAAGAATCTGTTTTAGCAGTTCTCACAAAACTATTTAATATGCTGTTCAGCAATAGACATACAAAGCGCGTTACTGAAAGTGGTGCTTTCTTATGACTCTGATGTAAACTGTCTTGTAAGTTCTTGAGTACTTGGATGACATGCCCTGGCCTTTACCTTGTCTTCATTTGCAAAAGGTTAAGAATATAATTTCAAAATCAGGTCAGTATTTCCATACTCATTTATTTTAAATGATAGTTATATTTTTAATTACAGCATGGTCTTCACAAGATGTACACTATTTAAGAGTGTTGCCAATAAGTAAAATCTTCTAACAGTTCTGTCTTTTGTAACAAGTGGAAGGGATTTTCTGTATTATTATTATTATTATTGAAATACTGTGTTACTGAATGCTTTAAAGTTTGTTACCTGGGGAAATATTTTTATGGTTAAACTAGTGAATTTGTTTCCCTAAAACTGTATAATTTTAATAGCTGTTTGTTTGAAAAAAAATATGTAAATTATTGCACTTTTGTTATGATGTGGTCAACGGAGGGGGAAAATACCTGCAGAAAAAAGTTCCATTCCCTTAAACAAATTGGATTCTGCTTAATCACGTTCTCTTGAATGAGTCAAGTACAGTCAGAAGCAATAGTTGGGATAAGCAGATAACTAGCTGAAACAAACTGGTTTAAACGTTTGCACAGATGTAGTGTAATTCTGCCTTTTGTTTAAAGTAACCTTTTCTCTCCCCTATATAGTATGCATAGGTCTGTGGGGGCCCAACCACGCATTCCTTGCATGCCCTAAGCTTTCACTGACAAAGACTCCAGAAGATGAGCGTTTTAACTAAACTTAGTGATAGAGTGGTTCTTCCTACATTAACTGACACTGTAATTGGTTTGTGATATGCTAATAGATGCTGCAAATTACAGGGAATTCCAATTTGGAAATCTTGGTGTTCAGCTTTTCTTTATTGATGACTTTCTCTATTTAGGAAAAGCTTTAAATTAAACCTAGCTTCTAATTAGAATCGGACATGTTGGTCCTCCTTCTGCAATCTGATCTGTGTGGGCAGATTTGTATTTGCATGAACTCTCATCTCGCTGAGGTTCTTGAGGCTGCTGCGCTGGGGAGGAGATGGGTACAGAAACAAAGGGTGAACTCCAGTATCTTCTCCATTATGGTAGGAGTTCGAACAATGGACTGAGCACAAATAGCTGTTTACTACTGCAGAATATATGGACCATGACTACTTTTGTGAGTGTGGGAGGCTAATGCTTTCGCTTTATGGATTTCCCCTTAAAAAAAAATATAAATGAAATCATGGAATTTAATTCTTATTGTGTAAGTATGCTGACATAGGATAGGATCTAGCGAAACTGCATGTTTTGATATGAAGGTTAGAATCAGGATTTTTCCAAAAAGACTTCAAACAGGATTCTGTAATCTAATTAGAGAGATTTAATTATCTTTTGTGTCTGAGTTACTGGTTTTTACAAGTTCTGTTCAGAATAGAGTATCTGTTTTCTCTCATCATATACTTTTCTGTGTATTTAAGTGCTGAAACAAACAAACAAAAACCCCTTTGGAGCAAGTTTTTAGAAAAAAACAATGTTTTGGCAATATTGAATTTGGAGTGGATTGTAATGTGTCTGTGCAAAGACTAGACTTTTTTTGTCATTTTATTTATTGAAGATGCCATTAAATGTGTTACAAATTCTTTCAAGTTGGACTTATGATTGAAATAAAGATTAAAGGCAGTATGCCAATGTGTTGTGTCCGTTTAGCAGCAAAACTGTGCAAAGAATTTGAGAAGATCCAATAAACTTTGTTCTGTGGCTTAAAATGAATGCTTGGCTTACAGTTATCTGTCACAAGGGATATTTTTCATGTATATCTATCGATACAGAGTGTGTATTTATTAGTGTTACATATTTTGCAAGCCTGCATACACACAGGTATGTGTATAAAAGTTAGCTTTCACCATCAAAACTGAAGTCCTGAAGACCCTGTTAGGCACAGGATAAGATCAGGCAAATGCCTGTGCAATTGGTACCTTTTCTTGATTTTATAGGTGTGTCAGATCACTCTGTTTGTATAGTTGCGCAGTGATAATTCACTTGGCACGTCTGTGAAAGAAAGGGGACTTGAAGTGGACTAGGAGACACAAACCTGTTGGAGACACGTTTCCCCCTTGATTTCTCATGCTTCCGTGCTCAGTTACCAGCTGATTTCTTGGATGCCATTCTGCCGCTTTGCAGCACGTGTCTACGGGGGACTGTGTTCTTAGCGGAGATGGGCACAGCATAACATTCTTTAAAAAAGAAACGGAGAGGTTGCCCGGCTTATTTAAAATAAGCCTTCACATTTTGCATAAAGGTTTGTCACAAAATGGGTTGTTGATTCGCGTGTAGGATTTTAGGAAACATGATGTTGAACTTGAAACCTTCCTCTGCAAAGATTTGCAGAGCTGGCCCGCACAGGGATGAGAAAAGCAGGGGGGGTCCAGCAGTGTAGGTATCTTACTACGTAGACCAAATGTCTTTTTAAAACTGTTCTGCTGAAACTTCATCCTGATGCTGTAGAGTCTCCTTGGGGACTTCCCACTCCCACAAGTGGGAGGCTGGAACTGAAAATCCCTGCCCAAAAGGTGCTAATTTTTTGGAACAGGGGCAGGCGGAAGAGACATTATTGCGGAGAAGACCATAGCCATGCAGTTGAGGATTGCCTCAGTGTAAGACATTCCCCGCTAGCCACATTTGTCCTTAATAAGAAGAGATGGTTCATGAGGGAGTTCCAAGGTCTTGTGCAAAATGCGGTGTCTTACAACAGCAGGGACATCTGTGTGCTGCTGCCCAGCCTGAACTGGGGAGAATGGGAGAGTTAAATGGAAAAAAAACCCTCAGTTCAGACTGGAGCTGCCAACTGTCGTTACCGGTTGGCAGTTTCTAGCTGCCAGCGTTTAGGAAAGTTGCAACTTAAGGGATTACTTTTCCGCTTAGTTTGAAGTTCAATACCAGTTCGGTCCCTGTTGCGATACGGCTGTCTCTGAAAGCTATGATCTGTGACTACTCAGCTGGCCGCCTGCTCCAGGGGGGCAACCCTTGGCCCCTTGGCAAGATCAGGTTGTTTCTTCAAGGCACGGTGCAGCAGGACTTGGAGACCGGGCACCCAGGGCTGTGCGCTTGCCGCAGTCCAAAGATCCCGGGGTTAACAGCTAGTAATGAAAACTGCAAGATAATGCAAAGAGGATTCAGCTAATCAGGTAATAAAGGAGAGAGTAACAAAAATGTTAAGACTAATGGTTTCTTACAGCAGCAGTTCTCGCACTCTTTTGATCTGCAGACCTTTGTAAATCTTCCAGTGGAGAGAGGGGGGCAGAGATGAATTTAATCTGGCTGCTTTCTGCTATTTTCCATGGATTGCTTAGTTTAAGATGATGGTTTTCAGCCTGTGGTCTGTCGAGTATTTCTGTTGGTAACAATAGGTGTCTTTATTCAGTCTTCTAATCTGCTCAGCTGATGTATTCTCTATCCTCTTCGCTTTCTGCCTTTTGATGTCTTTCCCTTACCTTTCTGAATTGCAGATGCTCTTTGGGATGGGGAAGGGGCTGCTCTTACCAATCTCTATGTGCCTTGCAAAAGAAACAAAATCTTTAAATACCTTCAGCTGGAGCAATCGGAACCTGTTTCTGTGAACGAGCTTGGGACATAATCTGCTACAAAACTGATGTGAAGCACATTGTGCTTTTTTTTTTCAACTACAGAAAACCTGTGTAGTACCTCTGCTCTTTTCTCCTATATGAGTGAGATCAGATGTGTCTGTCTTGCTTCAGCACGGCGCTTAGCAGCAGTTGCATGAAAAAAACCCTTCTCAATCACTAGATGTTAAACTAGCAATGACCTGTTATGCTTCAATGGAAGCAATGAGATGATTGCGGAAGGGAGGAAAGATGCTTGAAGAAGATCAGTCAATTCTGCTCTGCTAGTCAGACTTCAGCTTTAGATATATATCTGTTCCACCCAGCAGCGATGCTTGTGTTTCGTCCAGCTATTTCATGATTACACTGGATAGAAATTCATACAAAAGCATGCCCTGCCTAGAAGTTGCCCATCTGCCCTCATCGTCTCTGCCACCTTGAATTCCAGGGGTTGTGGGGAGAGGAATTTGTCTTCAGGGTAAAGCTGTAGAAGCTAAAGTGGTCAGGATGAAGGCAAATTGAGCCACGCTGGGGAAGAACGAGATGCGCAGCTTATTTCACTGTGGGCAGCAGTGCCAGGCTATTCTGTCATCCTGGTTTATAACTGCATTCAGAGAGCAAAGCAGAAATTTTCTCTTTCCCCTCAAATGCTTGGCAGAAAGCTTGCTTTTGTCTAAAATGCTTCTTAAGCACTGTGCGAACCATTCAGTCCTAAACCAAATACCAGTTTGGGTTGTGCTTTTTCTTTCTAATTTACAAATAGGAGGGTTTGGGTTAGTTCCTTGTAATAGCCGCTGCAGCGAGACAACTCTTGGAAAATACAAGGCGCCATCCCAAAAGATATTATCTGCTTTATTCTGGAGGGCTTTTTAGCACAATGTAGTTTCTTTGTGGTAAGAAATGGCAAAGATTGCTGTGCGACTACCAAAGCGTAACGATATGTGGATGGTACGTGGAAATGGTTTCTTGTACAGCAGCTCTGTTCGCACGAAGCTAAATTTGTGCTCAGCACACACTTTTATTTAGTGCCATGAGATATGAAAAGAGATTTTTGGATAGCTTCTGGAGTGGATCAAGCCTTAGGAGTGAAGCTTAATTTATTGTAGAGGTCTGCGGGGACTATCAGGATCTATCAAGGTATTTGAAGGATGTAACATGTGGTGGTCCTCTTTCCTGATGAGCACAGAGTTATCTCTTTAGGTTGCTGTTCAAGGTGTTACCACTGTTGTCTTCTAAACCAGAATGAGCTGAAGTCCCCAGCTGTAGTCAACAAGAATCCTGAGGTCCATGTTATGTTCTAACCCAACTACCTCTGTCCCGGTCTGAATACCTCCTGGGGTTTCGTTTGGATATGATGGAAATCACCAGTGACTTTATTTCCGGGGGGGGAGGGGGGCAACTGGCACAGTCCAAAGTGAAGCTGCTGCCCCACTTCATGCTCCACAAACACAAACTTCTGTGAGAGGAAGATGCTCTCTGGGAGCTGTAGTGCCTTCCTTACTTCCATTTTCCTTTCCAGGCCACGCATCCTGGACAAACAAGATTTCCCAAGGTACAGTAGTATCTCCTTACCCCAAGAGGGGAGATGGTAGCCGGACCATGGGAGAAGCCCTTGGGCATAGGGGACAACAATGGCGTGAAACATCCTGGATGCATTTTGCAAATGAAAGTACAATCAAGCAGCCACATTTTTACTGGGTAATCAGAATGTCTGTGGAAAATAGAAACAGGGATAATTTTACCATGTTCTTTCTAATTTAAATTTTTTTTTCAGAAAGAAAGTGCATTTGACCGCTTCCTTGTGACAGAGCTCAGGGTTGTAAGTGCTGTTCCCGAAGCAAGGATCGCATTTGGCTTACCATGTGTGACTTCTTGTGAAGCTTCCCTGGGATCTTGGATGCTGTTCTTGCCAGCGAGAGCGGATTGCTTCCAGCAATAAACATCCCACAAAATTATGTATGTTCTTTAAGAAAAGTACTGAGATTTTCTGCTAATTGCAAAAATACATAATGGATGCCTTCAGCATCTGTTATTTATTCTCTAACCAGCTTTCATCCAAAAGTAACCTTTAAACAAACATTAAGATTGGGTAGTTTAACTGTTCCAATGTGTCACACACATCTACACCCTCCAGTTTAATTATGTTTGAAACACATGCTTATAGTTGACTTCTAGTGAGAGGGAGAAGTTGTTTATATCTTTAGCTCGGAGACATTTACAACCTGGAGAAGGCGACACTCGCTCGGTGCCAGAGGTGAAAGCATGTCTTGGGCGCTTCGCTGTGCTCTTTTTGGAAGTCAAAACCCAGCAGAGAGAGGATTTTGTTCACACAATTGCTTCAATCTACCACAAGGAGGGGTGCAAGGCTCGCAGAGGAGAGGATGCAGATTGAAAGTGTCATTCATAGGCTGTACAGTATTTCCCGTATATTGGAAGACCTAACTTCAAAAAAAACCCCAAAAACAAAAACCACTTTTTTTTTTTTAATGGTGTAACTTAAAAAAACAATCTCTATAAAGAAACAGATATTTTTGGATTTTTTTTTTTGTTGCACTGAGATCTGCTATATTGGTAACTTGGCAACAGTGAACGTTGTGCTTTTTTGTCAGTTTATTTAATTGCATCTAACGAGAACAGCTAGAGAGGGCCAACTTAATTATTGTGGCTGTTCTGTGCCACTACATTCGTGATAGGTTTGTCATTCCCATCCTGAACCAAGTAGGCAACTTTCTGAGATTGGCTTGGGTGAGGGCTTTCCATTAGCGAAGGAGTCGCGTACCTGGTGCCACAGCTGAGAAGTATTCCTGGTGTCTCTCCATCCCAGAGTGCCTCAGAAGGGAGATCTGTCCTGGGCTGGCGGAGGGAGCACTAAAAGTGAAGCTGCTGGGAAAAGCTGAGTGGTAAGCACCCGATTCCCTTTCGCGGGGGAATTTTAGAGGGAAACAACCGTAGCTACACGGTCAAAAACCTAAATTGTTTTGTCCGTTGATTGATGTTTTTGGCAAAATCTCCTAGTTGCCCTTCTAGCCTATGATTCCTTCCAAAGGAGTCTGGTGGAAAAGCATGGGCTAGTTTCCCCTTTCAGCCACAGCTGCGCGGATACTGCCTGGGAATCCTCCAGCAGTAACAGCCCCGTGCTGCCCAAAAGGACTTCAGGGGAGGGGAATGGGAAGAGGCAGGGTGGAGCTGGCGTTGTGGCTGGTGGAGGGCAGAGAAGGGGAGTCTGGAGATGCCGGCGGGGTTACATTGACAAAGCCTGGTGCTGGGGCACGGCCAGTAACTCCGAGCGTGTGGCGTGAGCAGGGCCAGTACCGGCAGCAGTCCCGTGTTGGCTCAGTAGTGGGGACTCGCAGGAAGGACCAAGTCTGAGCAGAAGGGGAAGGTGTCTTGCAGGCAGTGCAGACGTTGGAAGAAGGGACAAGAGTTGGCTTGTGGTTTAACAGCTTGGTTTGCTTCCCGCAAAGCCTTGGTGCTGTGCAGGCTCTGAGGAGGAGCAGCAGGTGAATTAGGAAAGACAGGTTTACTGTGGTTCAGGAGAACTTCATTGCATCAGTTCAACAAGCCGACAGTCGTTTACCCCTAAAGTTATTCCAGGTGTTTAGGTCAGGATGTTAAACAAGTCCTGCTGTTTTCCAAAGTATTTAGGGGTGGTATTTTTTTCAAGGAAATTTATCAGGGCAGTTTTTTAGGGCACCTGTTCATGCTGGAAGAGAAGTACCTCAAGAATAAGTTAACACAGTTGTGGGCAGACTCTGAGAACAAAAACCAGTTTGGGAGTCCATTCCCCCTTGAGGGATATGATGTCTCGCAGCAGTCATGTCCAACTTACTCACATCCATCTTTGCCGCAGAATAAAAGACTAGATAATTATGCTTCGGATAACATGTGTTTTTAAAAGTCAATAAGAACATCAGTTGATTAAAATGATAAAACACAAGTGACTGTAATAATAATAATAATAAAAGGTGATAACCTTAATTTTGAAAATTAGTGAAAAAATGACTCATCCATTAACTGACACTGCAATAAGGACTACTCTGGAGAAGGAAGATTTTGAGTTCCTTTGGGAGACCGGGTAGGTTTCTACTGTCTGAGCAGGCACAGGGTCACCACAGCAGCTAACAACAGTAGACAGGAGGCATATGAAGAGCCTTAATTAGCTTGGTTGTTATTCTTCCATCACGAGCAATTCATTAACTCCTGCCTCATCTACCCTGCTCTCCCCTCTCTGAACTGCACAGTCCCATAAAAATATAAGGTCTGGGAGAAAAGGATAAAACTGGGGAGGTGGAAGACCCCATAAACAGCCCAGGAGATGCTGAAGGGCACAGAAATGGGTACGGTTGTTGGGAAAAAAAACCCACATGTGACAGTCCTTGGCACAAACGCAGCATAACCCTGATGTGCTACTAATTGGTCTAATTGGTTCCAGCAGGGAACCTAGCCCAGGTGGGTGAGGACAGGCACTTGCTAACTAGGCTCCTGCTGGTCCCCAGAAGTTAGTGCAGAACGGCAAACTGGAGTCTAGGACCTCACGTGCTGGGAGGGAAGCACTGGTTCTGCAGCCCCTGCTTTGGGATCCAGGGAAGGAGCGGAGGTGGGAGCTCTGGGTTTAGTTACTACTGCGTTGGTTTGCTCAGGGGCAAAGCTGTTGGCTCCTTTGGACTGTTGGAGCGGGGTTGGGCTGTGTGAGGGAATGGTGCTGGGGGTGTTTTTGGGCAGTGCCGAGGACGTATGGCTGAGTAGCTTCCTTGTTTCTCATCGGGCGTTGCTGGAGACAGAGCAGGGACTGGAGCACAAAACTTTGGGATGCCTTGGGCAGAGGTCTCCATAAGCTGTGGGGCTTTGCTGTGCTGCCTGTTGGTCCTTTTCCCCACCAGTAAATGCCCCAAAGCTCCCAAGTTGCTGAGGAGTTTGATGTTACTCAAGGGGACTTTGGTGCCCCAAAGCCTGCGTGACTGGAAAGCCTGCCAGGCACTCAGAGAGCATGAAATTTGGTTAGAAAACATCTGAAGCTTGTATTTTTTTTTTCTTTGCTTTCTGTTTTCCCTTGTTTTGGTTTGTTTGTTTCTGTCCCATAACCACAAGGAGTAGGAAAGTTGTTTTTGCCTTTTAAAGCAGGCTCAGATTTCTGTACCATCTCTTGGAGCTTCATTTAAAGGGGGGGAAAAAATAATCCTACCCAAGTCCATCTAACTCCAGTGTTGCAAGCCTTAAGGAAACATTGCTAATTAAACTTAAACTGAGGAAAAGAACAAAGGACGAGGTGTGAAAGAGAAATGCCGAAGGTTAAATGAGTGGCCAGATGTCTGCAGCAAGTCGGTGAACCTCACTTGCTGGAGGACCTGCCCTGGTTCCTCAGGCTGGTGGCAAGCTCTGTCTGCTAGGACTCAGCTGAGGAGCTGCGATACTCAGATCTTTTTCGGCTCAGTTTTAAGTCAGAGCAAGCTCAAAGTAACAGGCAAGTGAGCTGCAGGAGTAAACCCTGTCCCTTCCTCTGCAGGGCTGTGGCACACACGATGGAGGTGAGACAGAAAGACCATGACCCCACATTGTCCCCTGCCCGCAGCAGCACCAGCCCCGCTCTCTGTCTTCTGTGCAGGTGATGCCATTATGGATTTTTCTGCCTCAGAAAGGTATTTTTAGCACCTGAGAGGAGTGACAGAAATGAGAACTGTTTGTCATGGTGCTGAGCTGCTGCTGTGGACCTGCTGGCTCTCCGTTCTGCTGCTGCTGTGCCTAGCCGTGGGGACAGGTCCTCGGTTCCCCAGCAAACTCATGATTCCGGGCTTGCTCCTTGGTGCTTTTAAACCTGTGATGGTGTGAGCAGAAGAAACGGGCTGTTTGTGTGCTTGCAATTGGGTGTCCATGGGTACGTGGAGGAGGAAAGGAGGGGCTGTGCTGCTGTGGGCAGCTCCAGGAGTAGAGGCTGCATCAGCCTGACCCCCCTGTAGGACATGTATGTGGCGGACAGGACACCAGTGGGGTGGCAGTACTGGACTATGTGTTGTAGGGGTAAGAGCCTGTCCAGGGGATGGCTTAATCAGGTGGGCACCCATGGGGACGTGGGACCCCTGTCTGGACTCTGTGCACCTGGATTTCCCCCCTCCCTCCACATCTAGACACTGGTGGTTCCCAAAACCCGCTCCTTTAGTCATGACACTACTGGCATCCTGTAAGGTCTCCAGTGATGAAGCCACTGCCAGGAGAGTGACAAAGCCTTTCTGAAGGTAAATAAAGCCCCAAGCTGTCCTGTTATTTTAAAAGGAGCTGTCTCCCACGTGTGACCTTGGGGCGCGTGTTGATGGGTACCTGCCGCAAGGGTTTAGTTTGAATCCAAATCCCCTCTCCCTCTGCCTTTCTCCCCTCAAACGGGAGCTGTCATCGTGCCGCTCAGTCTTTTAAGTCGGTCTGAATGCTGGTTGTCTCTCTTCTTTAATAAAAAAAAAAAGTCTCTGGGACGCTGCATGAGGTGGTTGCTCTGTCTTAAGGTGTGCTCTCGCTCACTTTTTAGGATTTGCCTGGTCTCCTCTGCCTTGTGACGTGGGTGAAGGCGCGTTCCTGATGAAAGGTTTATTTTAGTGAAAGTGGGGGAGATGGCAGGGCCTGCAGGTCTGTGAATAGACCTGTTCTTGAGGCCACTGTGGTCTCTTAAAATGGGCACCCATTGGTTGGGAGGGGAGGGACAATGGGCACCTGGGATGGCTGCGGGTCCCCCTTGCTCCAAAGGCGAGAGGACCTCCTGAGGTCACCCCTTGCCTCCTGGGTGAGAGCATGGCTGTGGGCTGGATGAGGGTGAAGCAAGTGGAAATCGGGCTCTTGCTGGTCTCTGATAGAAAACCCGACAGTGAAACTGCTTGAAATACCCATCATAACTAACACAAACCCACCAGCAGCTGCCAGCAAGATGTTGGGGATGGACTAGCAGTGGGATGTTTGCTGCTGAGCCCTGACTGGAGAGCATCGGGCTGGTCTGATGGGGAGGCACACGTCTCGGGTGAGACGCGATCCCCCTGCCAGGGATGAAATAAGCTCTCACAGCAGGTACTTTTCCCTGCTGACCTGTGATCTTTTGCATTTTTAGCACCAGACCACAGCCTACTTGATGGGGACATCTTGAAGCAAGTCAATCAAAGGGTGATGGTGGAGAAGAGAAGGCAAACAGAAAGGGCACAGTGGAAGGGCAAGTTTCAGAGTGACCTGATGCCGGGGTGGGGATGTGAATCGCTGGAGCGTGTGCGAAATGAATGGCTCCAGCAATGACATGGTCAGTCTTTCGGTGAACACGGGGAGGGGGGAACCGTCTGGCTCCAGGACAATACCTGGCGACTCATGTAGAGGAAGAGCCCTGGCATCAACCGGTGCATGAGGCTGATGAGACGTGATCTGGGCAGGTCATTCAGAAAATCTAGTTTGCTGGCCCCGGGGGGACATAATCGCCTTGGTCTGATGTTATCTGGGAGGCCGTGTGTCAAGGAGGAGGCGGTGAAACAGGCAGGTAAGCAGGAGGCTCTGGCTCAGAGTCAAGCCCTGGGGTCCCAAGGAGGGGTGGTGCCTGGTAGGAGAGGAGATGTGCTTCACCAGTGCGGGTGCTGGGGAGGGATGCGAGGGATCGGAGGAGAGCTGGCGTGAGGCTGAGCACTGGCTTGGCTGACTCTGGTTTAAGCCGACTCAACTTTATCTATGTCCTCTCTGATGTTGGGTGCAATAGTCTTCAGACCTGTTTCTAAGCACGTTGTATTAATGTGGTTGGTACTTAAATCTCCCTCCCCAAGAAAAAAATTTCAGCAAAATGTGTAATTTTTAGGAAAAGTTTCTTTTTTTTAATCCGTATGTGCATCTTTGAAACTAGAAATTAGCACGGCACAGATCCTGGCTGGGCGAGGGTGAGGGCTTTGGACATCACTGTGTGGTGAGGTGGTCCCAAATCCTACAAGATCCCAAAATGTGCATCTCTGTGGGAGTTAGGCCTCCAGCTCCTGATGAGTTGAACTGAAATGACTTTCCCAAAGGTTCTGGGGCACAGAAGATTGAGGACCCCAAATCTCCCAGCCGAAGTTAAACTACCAAAGCATCTTGTCTCCCTCTTTAGTCTGCCTTAACAGGCAACAAACTCATTGTAAAACCTTGTTCATATTGGTTAGTTTAACACTGAAATTGATGTATTTCTAGGGTAATCACAAAAATGCATCGGCTTACTATTATTTTCAATGACATTCTTATTTTCAAATAGCAACGTCATGATTAGAAGGGACCTGCTGAATAAACAGCCATTGCCTTTCTTTGTGAAGAGATTATGTTTTGTTGTGCTTGCAGAAATGACTTCTGCTGCCATGTGTTGCCCTTTAAAAGCAAAAGAATAATAAATAAGCAACAAAAAGCATCTCACTTAGATATGGTGCCTATTTGGAATGAAAAATCAGGTTTGGTATGGTGTGCGTTGTTCAATTTCTTTTATATTAATTTGATATTTTTTTTTTTTTTTTCATTGCAGCTTGATTAATTCCACATGTTTTCCCCCAAGGTTTGGACAGTAAAACTGCTTGTCTGAGTCATCAACTAGATAAATAATTGGCAACTTCAAGGGCCCATCTCCTAAATCATTCCACAGTTGCTTGTGGTCCTAACAGAGCTCGGTTGCTTGTGCATTCGAGTCAGCTGTAAAGTCTAATCTGGGCTTTCACTGGCCCCGGGAGACCAACAAACTGCCGATTACGGAGCCTCACGTCGGCTTGTCTTGGCACATCTGCTGGAAGAACACAGCGAGCCGCTGGGGAACATGCGGTCAGGGCTGGTATTTATAGCCAGGGCAGAGGAGCCTTCCTGAAACGGGCACCCTGGGGTGCACACCTGGCACCCACACCACCCCTCCTGCAGGGAACTGTGGTGAGTCCCTGTGTGGAGGTGGTGGGGCCTGTCCTTCCCGGTAGGTCTCCTGAACCCACGGCTTGGGAGGTGCTGACCTGCCAGGCAGGGATGCCACGCTGGCCTCTACGATGTAACAGGCTGATCCTGAAATGGGCCATCCCAGTGCCTTTGTCTTCTCCAAATGCAGATATCTGTCCCAGGTCCGGCTGGCCTAAATATAACCCCAACTCGTGGATCCTGCAGAGTAGCCCACGTGGTAAGAAAAGAAAAGCACAGCTTCATGGGCTCTGTACAGCCCCCTCTTCGCTGGGCTCCAGCCGTATGTGAGTATCGGGAGATTTAAGATGGGTACGTACATGCTTCTTCACGCGTGGCTGTTGTTTGGTTTCTGAGAGAGACGTGAGTCCCTCTACTCGAATCGGAGAAATGTTGGGCTTTGGCTTTTCTGTCCCAGTGGGTTATTTCTGGCTTGGCTTATTTTTTAGGGGTGCCACTTGGGTCTTGTGGAAATGGGATCTAAAGTGTAACCCCACCATGGTCACACAAGTCGCGCCGCTGTACTGGGAATGCAAGAGGAGCCGAACTGCATGCTCCCTTGCCTGGATAAGGGTTTTTTTGGGGGGGTTATGATTGCCATTTAAAATGCAAGAAGGTGCCAAAAGCGGGATGAGAGACAGCTCAGCGGCGATCTCTGAGCTTAAGGAAAAATAGTGTAAATCTGGAACAGTCCCATCGTCTTCAGAGACGGCTCCAGGCTTCTCAGCAGGAGAGGCACAGCTTCTGCTGGATGGGAAAAATAAAGCAGCCCAAATGCCTCTCGTGAGAGGTCCTGGCCCCTTGGCTTGGATCAGGCGTGTTTGGAGCAAGCCTGGTGCCTTGGGAGGGATGCCAGTGAGCCCCAGGGAGGTCACTGGGGGTGGTGGGCATGGGGGGAGCAGAGCCCTTCCCGCCTTTGGATGGTATCAAGGAGTTAAAGGTAAGTGAAGCTGAAGGAGAATGAATAGATTATGTTTTGCTGTAGAGAAAACTCACATTAACACACTGCAATGTGTGACAGTGACACCCAGAAACGTTAAATCAGCATATTGTGTTAAAGCTGAGCAAATTGGTGTGCTTTTGTGTACGGTGTCCTCATCATGATTTGAGCTACCTTGCGGCTTCTGTGGTGGCAATTTTGGACGTGGGCATTCAAAGCCCACTGAAGTTTGACTGGTGTCTGGTTCGGACGCTGGGTGCAGACACTGCTGACAGCATGGACACCAGCTTGGCTGGGAAAGTGACTGAGATCTTGCGGTGGTGCTAAGCAGGAGCCATAGTGCAATCCTCCTGTTTAATGCCTACGTAATCCCAATTAATATAGTGAAGAGATACTCAATGGGCACCTTCCTGCAGGGGCTAACTCCCGGCTGTGATGGTCTGCCTTTTGTCCTCTCCATGCTTCCTCTTTTCCCAGGGAGAGAATTGTTTGTGCAGTGAGTGCTTTATGTTGGTAGGCCTTGCTCTCATTTTTCTTCACAAGATTTTGCTGCCTGAGGAATGGTTTCCAAAGAGAGCACCCTGTGTGTCTGTGTACAGCATGTAGTGTGAGGCTTGGAGGGGAACTTCACCCAAGTCCTGGGGGTGTCTGGGTGCTCCCAAGAGCTCATCAGCCATTCTGTGCAAGGAGAAATGAGCTGAGCCAACCCCTTTGCTGATGGATATTTCCCATATAAATGGTTAACTCCCCTGTCCCGCCAACTTAGAGGCAGCCACCAGGTCTCATTCTCTTCCCTAAGTGTCCTCTTGTACTTAACAGAGGCTTTCTTGCCTCTCCCTGCCCTCTTAACGTTTGGATCTGGGTCTAGGTCTAGCTTTTGCAGATAACAGCTCTCTTCTCCATGGCTGCTCAGCCCCTTCTCTTCCTCTTGTTCCAGCCCTGGAAGGACTGAGCTGGTTCCTGATCTCCTTGTGGGGCTAAAAGTTCCCTCCATGTAAAGTGAACATTTGGTGGTGGAGAAGGGTAAAAAGCAGAGGACTGGAAGAGGCATTTCGGCAGTCACTGCAACTGGCCGAGTCAAATTACGTGTTAAAGTTTGCCAGTTGTCAGTGTGTTTAATTTTTTGTACCATTATAAGATTTTTAGGAGTCCCAATGCAGATTTTCTATGTTTTGTTTGTTGAGATTTGTGTGTTTTTCTTGTAGAAAGAAAACTTGCCTGGCAATTCACTGCATGGGTTTATGCCTTTTTTTTAACGTAAAGTGGAAACAAGCATCTGAAATCATTCTTCTCCTTCTGACAGCAACATCTGTAAAACCTTAACGCTGGAAGGAGGCAGGAACCAAGAGATTTATAACCCCCCACTGAAATATTGGAACGACCTTATTTCCCGGCAATTAGCTTTGCTCAAAACATTTTTGTTTCCCATTAGAAGCGATCTACTAACATTTACATTGATGTGTTTTAATAGTTGTTGGCCATCTCTGATTCAAGCAGGCAAGGCAGGAGGAGAGGGGAGGAACAGGCTTTGTAAACTGTGAGAGCATTTGTGTTGCGTTGTGTGTTGTGTTTGGTGATAGTGGTGAAAACATCCATCATGCTATGCTCCAGAACGCGGAATGACATATTTTAGGAAAGGGAGAGAACTCGTGTTTGGCCAAAGCTTCTCTACCACTGCAGTGTTATCAGGACTAGCCCCAGTGCCTCTGCTGGGGAGTGGATCTTGATTCAGCTGGAACTCATGAAGAGCGGAGAGGTGATGACAGAAGAAGGTGGAGGGGCACCTACACGGAAGCTGCTGTAGGAATAAATAAAGGCTTTCATGGTCAAGTGGTGATGAGTCAGGCTAAGGAGTTGGTGGAATTCTCCCCTTCTTCAGTGGATGCAGCAATGTCCAGCAGAGCAAGGAGCTGGTGACAGCAGCTCCCGAGACCTTTCTGGGGAGGTCTGGGAGAGAGTTTCTCACAGCCCTCAGCAAGAAATGGATTTTTGGTTGGGTGGCTGGTTTTTCTTTTTTTTTTTTTCAGTGTGGGTTTTTCTTTTTTTTTTTTTTTTATTTTTAGGATGTTGAGAGTGTGATGTAATGGGATGAAACTGAGAGTCAGATATTTTAGGCTGAGTTGCAATGTGAGGAAAACATTAGGCTGAGCATATTGATAGCCTGGGTTGGAAGCGGCAGTGAATGTTGTGATGGTATTGTCTTGTAGGAGCAGAAAAAAGAAATGCCTATTTTCTCCTTAGCTTTGAGATCAGGAAGATAAATGTGTCTAGATAAGGTCCTGAGTGGATCTGAAAAAAATTAATGGTTTAATTGTTGAAAAAACACAGTTTTAGAGATGTTGAAACAAAGTTGAACTTGAAATATTGGGGATGTTTAAGGACAGTGTCTTATTTCTTTGTTTTGAAATTATTAATGTGCCTTGAAAATTGAAAGAACAAAAAAATGACAATTTTGGATAGTTAACTGGCTGTGGGTTGTCCCTATGGTGGAGAGCATGGAGGAGAAGGTTTCTGGGGAAATGTTGTAGCCCTGCAGGTGATGGATGGTCACCCTTGGTGTTCTACAGGGTTTTGTTGTTTATTTGCTTTCTCGAGGTTTCTTTCACCATGACGTATCACTTTGGAAGTTTGCTCCAGGATGGGCAGCAGATGGTGTCAACTCAATTTCATTTAAGTCATAGATGATTCACTTACTTTGGCTGAAAATGAGCTTTTCCTGGCCCAACTGTTCTTCCAGCTATGCCACAGTTCCCCATCCCCTATGCTGTGCAGTTGCAACGCTTTTACAAGGCTGAGCAGTTAGCTGGATAACCAAATGTTCCAGGTTAAAAGCTAATCCCTTTTGGATGTGCGGCAGTGACGCCCGCATGGAGCTACGGGCATCAAGGATGGCGATTTCTTAATCTGCTTTTGCCTTGGGAGTCAAGGCTTTATATAGTTACACGTGAATACTCAGCCATTCAGATGATCTCTCCTGGTGGCTGAGATGCTTTCCTCAGACATGTATGTGCTGAAATAACCACGTACTAGCAAAACCTAGAGATGCACTGCAGGTGGAGAGGGTCTTTCGGCAACCTTGGAGAGCAAAGATGCGTGCCCCAAAGAAGCAACGGTTCCCTGCCCTCTCTAACACCCTGGAGACATTGGCTGGGTTCTCTGTGGGGTTTGGGGCACCTCTGCTGAATCTGCCTACTTGGGTGGGGGGTGATATATCTCTTTGAGGTATCACAGCGAAGTCCACCTCATCCGTTAGTCTCCATAGATGGCTGGAGCATGACAACGCAAGCTGAGGACTGGGACACCAAGCCTCTGCTGGTGTGTGGAGACAGCAGGGGCTGAGATGAATGCGCCTCTCCTGCTCTTTGCCACAAGCTCGCCGCAGTGCCTGCTGCGGAGGGAGGCTGCTGCTGTCAGTCGTCAGCCTGTCTCACTCCAGGCATTCCTGGCACAAGTCTCTTCAGGTTCGCCTCTTTGTGCACAGTCTGATCATTCCTCATCCGAGGAGCTTATTTGTCTTTTCTTTTTCTTTCTGAGGGGCCGGGTCAGTTCCCTGCTCCCCGTCCTTCCCTCCTGAGACACAGGCTGAAAAATCCCCCTCCTTTTCTTGCCTTGGGCTGCCCTGGATGGTCCCTACCCTGCCAGCCCCCTGCACCAGCAGAAACACCCCATCCAGGCACCGGCAGGAGCGACGCTGTGGCTGAACACCAAAGGAGAAGAGGAGGAGGGATGTTTAGGAATGATGTTGGTTCCCCCAAAAGGGGATGAACTGGCCACGGATCAACTTATGCCGTTTTTAGCAGCAGAAGGTTGTGTGCTGAAGCCAGTTACCCACTGGACTCTGGCAGGTTGTTTGGTTTGGTCCCTGTTCCCAGAGTATCATCTGGTCACAGGTGATGGGTCTCTGGGAGAAAGGGTGCAGAGAAGAAAACTGGTCCCAGTGCTCAAATAGCTGGTGGGATTTGGGGAAAACGATGCATTCATTTCACATGTGGCACCAAGGATTCATCCCACGCAAAGCTGTTTTGCTCACAGCTGGCCCGGGACAGCTTTTACGCGTTCCCCTTGAGCTGGAGGGTGCCCTGCCTCACTCCCTATCCACTGGACAAAGAAGCTTTTCAGCAGTGGATTATTCTGGTGGAGATATCATAATTCAAGTGTGTATTTCAACTGACGGGTGTTGCTCTGTGCTTTTTGGGGTTCTTTTGTGCTGGTAACTGGCACACAATGTCTGGGAATGCCCCTTTTCTCTTTTCTTGAAGGGCAGGTTTCTTTTCACCTCCCAGCTGCAGGCAGGCTCAGCACACAGATTTATTTGGGGCTGGGGATGCGTGCGTGCACGTGTTTTGTTTTTCTCTTTTTTTTTTTTTTTTTGAAAGAACAATGTTGTGGCAGCCGACAGCTAATCCTAAATTTGGGATACCTGACATCGTGATGAGAAAACAAACCTTCCTGCACTTAAAATGAGTGACGGACCAGGTTTGGCCCCAGCAACCTTCAGAACTGGTTTGACCTTGCAACCAGACCTCCTGGGCTGACTGACAGCTTTTTACAGCCGCATTAGAGCTGAGCTGACCTTGTTTATCTGGGGATTCACCTGGGAGACAGCAGACATGTCCAGGGATATTAAGTCTCAAGCTGAAAATGTTTGCTCAGGTATTAGGGGGAGAGTTAATTTAGACTGAATACCTCCTATGTGGCACCAGCCACTGCTCCGAGGGACAATGTGCCCCTCGGCTGATGACAGTTGGTTTAGACTTTCTTTAGAAATTGGAGTCTCCTTCGAGTGGAGCCATGCAGAGTCCTTCAACTTGCTCTGAATTTCCCTTCATGTTTAATATATTTTGGGTTTTGGTAAAAAAGAGCCCTGGGGAAGGTGCAGGTTAGTAGTCCCTGCAGAGGGGTCTTGCTGCTGGCACCAGGGGAAGCGTGTCAGACTGGATAGATTCACTTCTATTTTATAAAATGTGACACAAGAGCAGATATCTGTCCCAAGCAGGGGTGTGGCTGGTGTCCCCTTTCTCTGACACCCACTGAGCTCTTCCTTCCCATGCAGGGGAATGTGCTTCCACTGCTGCAGTGACTCAGGAGGAGGCTGGGCACCAGCAATTCTTCCCATTCCCTTGTGTGGACCCAGAACAAGAAGACCAAGCCCTGGAGCTGCCCTCCTCCTACACCTCAAGGATGGGCAAAAAGGGGCACCCAGCAGCCAGTGCTCGCCCTGTTGGCCCCTATCTACACAACTGGGAGCATCCAAGGGATGCTGCCTGAAGCCTGATCCCTTCTGATGTCACCCAGGAAACTAAGTCTTCTCAGCAGAGTAATTTCATGCGCTGTGGTTGCAGAAGTTGAAACCTCTGATTTACACCAGCGTGCACACTCTCTGGGCAGGTGGTACAGCCCTCCTGCAGCACATCTAGGCTCCAGGGGAAATTATTCTGGATGCAGGGAAACCCTGGGATTTTGTTTTTCTAATTATTTCTTTGGGCTTGCAGATAAATAATGGTCCATCATGTGTGTATGACCGTGTGAGTGGTCCTGGCTGAATCCCATCCCTGGAGAAGATCAAGTCTTGCTGTTCCCCGAGGTCAGGCAGGCACCTTCGCTGCTGGTCTTCCGCAGGTTTTCCTCAGCTGCTTTTTGTATTGGATCGCTACCAGGCCCTCCCATTTCAGATTCCTCTGAAAAGCTTCTTTTTCTCCACTGGGACCATAATCACTTTTCAGGAGCGAAGGTTTCACATGCTGGGATCCCACACGTGGGTGTCTGGTCTCTGCTGGATGAGGCTGGACTCACAGGACAGAGGCAGATGGTGGCTTGGCGGAAATCTGGAGCTGATTCTAGGTCACAACACAGATGTTCATGGTGTGACATCCCTCACAGATGGAAGCCCTCCCTTGGTGATGAAGGAAAGATTTTATTTAGTTAATCATAGAATAGTTTTGGTTGGAAGTGACCTTAAAAGATCAACTAGTTCCAACCCCCCTGTCATGGGCAGGGACACCTTCCACTACATATTCAAGGTGTGGTCTGGTAAGAGCAGAGTAGATGGGCAGAGTCGCCTCCTTTCCTGTTTTCCCTGCTGGTATTCCCTGGTATCATCACTTTTATCTCCTTTTCTGCTCGGGTTTCGCTGCTGCCCTCCCTCTCCCCTTCCTCATGCCCATTTGGAAATGCTGGGGTAATAGTTTGCTCTCTATATTGCTTGCTTTCACCTTGGTATTGGATTTTTGGGCCCCAGCCAAGGTGAGAAGTTAAAATGCCCGACCTGTGTGGGAAAGACAACCTTGTTAGGATCCTCACGGAAGCAGGAGAAGCTGAAATCTCCTGGGAGGGAAGCCTGAAAGCAGCTTTCTCTGGAGTTCGTGGAGGCATGGGAAGGGATGCTTTTCTTTAACTGTCTCATACTTTCACAGAAATTTTGAGACAGATGGGACAACTTGGAATCCCTCCTCATAGGCTTGACTTCATTCAAGTATCACACATTGTGCTTAAGGATGAAGTTGGCTGCTGTTTTGCAAAGGGACAACCAGCAGCCAGCCACCGAGTGTCCTGCCTGGGGAGCAGCCCGAGAGCTGTGTCCCTTTCCCCTGCATCGTTTCTGCCCAGCTCAGGGTCTTGGATCCCCGAGGAGCCTCCCCTGGGATACCCAAAGACCCTCTCTTGAGGTCTCCAATGCCCCCATGGTTGCAGATGCCACCCAGAGGGAGGAAGGCACAGATGAAAAGCTCCTAGGGAGGAGGAGGAGGTGGTGGTGCATCCCACAGCTGGAGAAACAGCAAGAGGCCCATGGGGTTGTGCAAGTGCCCCAGATCCTGAATGTCTGCTTCCCTTCCTGACCCACCTTCCTCTGTGTCAAGCTCTGGCAGGTCTCTGAAAGCAGTCAGTTCCCAAGGGCAGGAAAAGCCCTTTGTACCAACCCAGGAAGGATGCCCACGCTAACTGATGTTCCTACACTTTCCTTTCTGG
Source organism: Ibidorhyncha struthersii (assembly GCA_013398815.1). Lineage (NCBI taxonomy): Eukaryota > Metazoa > Chordata > Aves > Charadriiformes > Charadriidae > Ibidorhyncha > Ibidorhyncha struthersii. The sequence goes on from VZSZ01006331.1 coordinate 58,240, forward strand.
GAGCTGGTGGGAAATGTAAGCTGAAAGTGCCCTCTGGATGTGTGGATCCTCAGCACAGCATGGACACTGCTGTCAGTCCCTCCTGAGCTAGTCTGCCCTCAGTAATGAGCCCAGTAAAGAGGGGAAGCGTTGAAGCAGTTTGGCCCGGAGGGCTGGAAATGCGGCTGCTGCAGTGTGAAGCCTCCCTGTGCCGGGGGGAGGCTGGGATCCTGCTGCTGAGCTATTTATTTAAGAAAAAAAATATTATCATTTCAGGCGTTGGCAGCTTGGGGTGTATCGGCCATTGTATCAAAGATGTGGTTTTAATGCACTTTCCTCCGCTTAAATGCTATTTGCCTTCTCCTTCAGGCAATTGAATTTAAGAAAACTCCGGTTGCCCAGGTTTTGTTGAACAAATTGGCCCCTCCGCACACAATTCCCAGGAGGAGCCAGCTCTGCAGAAACTCTGGGAGCTGTCACTTCAGTGCATGGCTGGGACAGGCTGAACGGATTACCCAGCTCTGCATCGTCTGCTCTTTTATCTGTCTCAAAGCAATGGGAAGCCAGGAATAACCCCCCGGGGTTCCTCTGAGCCCGGCAGTTTCTGGAGCCTGGGGTCAGATGACTGTTATTGTAGCTAAAGGTGTTTAACCCCAATTGATTTTGACAAGCCCTATTAGCAGATCCCCCAATTACTTATTGGGTTTTCAGAGGAACGTTGTCGATTTAAGGCTGGATACTCTAACCTGAGCGCTGCTGACAGGATACAACGTGTACCAAAGCTGCTTCTGCAGGAGTCGATGGGGGAAAAACTCCCCATCGATCTTCAGGGCCAAATTCTGACCCTTTCCCAGGGCCTGGCAGCTCTTGAGGGTGTCAGAGTCAGCCCTGGAGAGCAATGGGCTGGAATGAAATGTATGAAGACTCCTACCCTGCAAAGCACTGAGCATCCTTGGAGCAGCCCTGGGTTGGGCTTACAGCCCAGGTGACCTGTTTGTAGGGCACCTGCCTTCATCCTGACACTGGGGAACCACGCAGGAGCTGTGTGACCTGGTGCAAAGCATAGCAGAGTCCCTGGAAAACTGTCCAGAACAGGCTGAGGGTTGTTCCTGCTCCCCTTCAAAACTGATCTGTTCCCCAGCTGGGTCCTGGCTGGTGGAAAATAGAGGAGAGGGAGTCGGGTACCGCTGGCTGGTGGTGGCGGCTGCAGGCGAGAAGGGAGATTGCTCTGCATCTTTGCATGCCCGAAACCAGTGTTTATCCCATGGGGTTGAATTCAGAGCCCCAAAGCCCTGCAGGCTGGAGCTGCTGCTGGGCAGGCAGAGAAACTGCACGGAGACTTGTCTCTGCAAGAAATATTGGGTGAGGAGCTCTCTAAGGCTCGTATCCCAAAGCCGACTGAGATGGTTTGAACATGAATAGGAGTTACGTGCCTAGGTAATCTCAGAGCATTTGGGCTTAACAACATTGCTAAATT
>VZSZ01006331.1:61888-73645 GCA_013398815.1 Ibidorhyncha struthersii
TTTTTTTTTTTTGCCTGGGATGTTCAGGGGTTTAAGAGTGACCTACTCACAGTCAGGGCACTAAACATCAGATTTTCCTACAGATAGGGGTGTAAAAATCCCACACTTGTCCAAAGCTGTTAGCATCTGACTTGAAGGTTGGGCTCTCTTAGTCACTAGCTGCTCTTTATGAAATTTCGGCTGGCAGGAACTGCCTGGCTGAAAGCTTTTTGTTTTGGGAGACATGAAGATATTGGGGCATAATTAAAACTTGAGTCAATCAGTGACACGTGAAGCCAGGGCCAGTGGTGATGTGACCGCTTCTCTCTAGTCTGCTGCTGCTGGTGTAGGCTGGCAGTGGTACCTCACCGTGTTTTTCTGTTGCTTCCCAGAGTCCTGGTCCAGGAGTTTGGGTGTGATTCGGTAAATGGTGCTGACATCAGGCACAGATGCTCTTCATGCTCCGTGTGCCATTTTGGATGGACAGGTTAATGAGTTAACCCTTGCAACACACCACTGAGGCAGGTGATGAACTTTATCTCTGTTTTCAATATGGGGAGACGGCAGTAGGATGGTGAGAGCAGGTACATCATTCCACACCGCCAGAGTGCCAGGCGTAAATCCAACCTTTCCTCTTGTGTTTATGACTCTTCGCCTCCAAGTAACTCTGCTGAGCAATGGTCAGCAGCTATCAACCCCTTATCAAGGCTGGTAATGTGTTTCTTCTATGTAGTTGAGTAGAGGTCTCCCACCTGAGAAATTACCCTCTGTTGGTTTCCTACACGCTGAGAATCTCTTCTGTCCTGCTCCCCAAATGGTCCGTGAGGGAGCTCCCCAGGTACATAAGGGGAATGATGACTTTGTGTCCTGCTTGGGTCTTACCCTGGGAAAAGAAGGGTATTGGACGTGCTCAGCACTGGTCTGATTCTGCTCCGGTCCAAGTCAACAGATCAAAGTGCTGCTGAGAGCTGTTAAATCCACCTGAAATCTCCCCCATCCCAACCAGAAAGATGAAATTAGCCTGTTCCACCCTTGCTGCGTATGGGTAAACTGTTTGTTTAGGGCCTTTCCAGCATGTCCTGCCTTTCTGTTCAGGATTTTGGTTGCTCTGTGGAGGATCTGGAGGACGTTTGGTCTGGGTCAGATGAGAGGTGGTCTCATCTACCTCAGCAGAGATAGCCTGCTCTCATCAAGCTCATAGGAATCACCCTGGCTGTGATGACCACAGCATCTGCTGTGGAGACATCCACCAAAGGCAGCTGCAAGAGGGAGGAAATAGCCGTCAGCTCCTCCTTTACAGGGACATTTGTGCAGCGATGCTCTGAAGGTGGCCAAGGACACCAAGTTGTACAGGGCTGCTCTGCTGCTGCCCCCGTGGCATATGTGGTGTGCAGGGCTCTGGTCTGGATCTTGCATAGAGCATCCCATGGCAGGCTTAGCCTGAGGCCACCATTGCTACTGGTTTTCCCCAGAATGGGGGGGAATGGGGGGGTGGGGGTGTCTTCACAAGCATCAGCCTGAACGAGGCCTGCAAGCCTCCCTGGGGCGTCATGTCTCTGTTTGCAGAAGGAGGCACTTGCTGAGGATGGAGTTGCCAAGTTTGTAATTTGAGTGTATGTAGGGGAAAAAGCAAAGAAAGAGGTAGAGCCTCCTTGCAAGTCCTGGCACTGGCCATGCTGAGGTACCGCCTGCCACTGTGGCATGCTTATTCTGCTAGCTGAAGTTCCACTCCGCCCACTTGGGAGCACAAGCAATAATTAGGTTAACGAATTTTGATACAGTTATCCCCAGCCCAGCTCTTGGCTGGTGGCCCCACGAGGGCAGTTGGCAATGGCTCCTGCTGATGGAGGGTGCCTGCTGCGATTTGCTTGTCGGAGAGGTTCTCAATCGGTCTTGCCTTTGGTGGAGAAGTGACTACCTATCTCCAGAGGCCAAGGACCACTGCCCAGCTGGTGCTGACGTCCCTTCTGTGGGGTCTGGTCAGCACTGGGATGTGGTCCTGGCAGCTGATGATGAGGGATCCAAAGCACCTTGGGCTTGTTACTCAGGCCAGCCAAACTCTTGAGACTGGCTTAAAAAGAAAAAGGACATTTTTTCCTCATCTGCCTGCTTTCACCACCTTTGGCAGCACTGTATGTACTCTGACCTCTACGGGTGTGCGTGAAGGACCGTGGTTTTCACGTTGCCCTCTGCAATCGGGACTGCTCAAGTGTGGTGTATGGAAAAAAAAGAAAAAAAACCCACAATCAAATGGGAATAAATCCTTCTCACTCTGAGAAACCTGTGATGAAAACACAAGGGTTGGCAGCCCTGGGAAGGAGGCCAACCTCGGTCCCACAGGACACTTACAGCACAGACAGCTGACTGTTGAAAAGGTCTTCCATCCTCATTTGCTCATCTTTTATCCTCTGGGATTTTGTTGACTGCTGGAGGCTGCGTCTGGCCCCCTGTTCTTAGGGGGAGACTAAATGGTGGAAGAACAAACCCCCGGCAGCTGCCAGCCTCTGGATTTTGTGGCTCTACAAGGCAAAGCCATTAGGACCTGTTTGCAGCCAGCTAATTCTGTGGTGGAAGCTGCTGAACTCTCCGGTGGGTGCTGGCTGCTTGCCGGGGCTCCTCTTAACCCCTTCGGCCCTGTGGTTAAGTGCATATCTCAAATATCTCAGTGTCAATGTGCTGCTCATCTGGGACTCGAGACAGTTCTCACTTCCACTCTGCCTGAACATGTTTGTGCCTCTTAGGACTGCTTTTTATTGCTGTTGATGCTTTTTCTTTAAAAACTTTATGGCAGGATGCAAGTGCCCGGTTCACATTGACGTGGATGGGAGTTGGGTTCCTAAATTGTTTTTACAAACCTCTCCCAGATTCTTTATGCTGGAAAAACGATGACCAGATCCCGACTTTTTTTCTTTTTTGACCCACAGCCAGGCCTGCTCCAGGTTTCCTGTGCGTCTCCCCCTGCCTCAGTTTCCCTCCTTGTGTGGTGGTGGACAAGATGCCCATTTTTGATCTTGTAGGTTTTTGAAAGTATGATGTGCCTACTGAGAGAGGCACAAGGCAGGAAAATTTGTGCAAAGCTTGTGCACTCCGAGTTTGGTGGAAAGAAATTGGATAATATTCAGTCATCTGAGCACCCTCCAAAGAAGAGCGAGCAGGTAGCGCAGCAAATTGATGGCGAAAGGGGAAGGGAGCAGCTGATGCTCAGTTTTGTCTCCTGACTTCTCCTGTGCCTGCACAAATCTGTGTCAGACCTGTCCCTGTTTCCTTCTGGAGACCTTCAACTGCTGTTTTCTAGCTGATGATTTCATGCCACTCTGATTCCCGTAACTCTAAGGGACCCCACCTCTCTCCCAGCCTGGCTCTCATTGTGAAGCTCTGCTCGAGTATTTCATTTAACACTTCTTCTGCAAGAACAAAACATCCTCTTGGTCATCCCTAGGGAAAAAAATCCCTCCTTTCCCCTGGCATCTCAACATCTTGGGTCTCAGTTGGCCTGCCGTGCTCCACAGACAGCCCTTTTGCTGCTGACCCCTCTTCTCCCAAGCCCATCGGATGGAGCAGGCAGAGGAAAAAGAAGGTGAGAATCTCTGGCTGCAGTGAAAAATGAAGGATCTTGTGCTGTTTCACCATGGGTTTTTCATTCAGGAAAGTCCACCACAGGGTCCATTGTTTGTCCATTCCTATTCAAAAGCTAAATTATGAATGTTCAGAGGGAACTTAACCTGTATGGTTAAGCCATCAGCTCCATCCTACAGAGTCATGGTGAAAACGTGTTTCATGCAAACAAAAACTAAACGCATGCAATACATGCGGGGGAACTCGAACAACATGATGTATGTGGGAAAAGCTTCCAGAGACACTAATGAGATGTGTCTGCAAAGTCTACAGGAGTATGTTTCTTAGTTCCATCAGAGAGTATTTGAACTCTGGTCCTGATTATGCCACTGGCTTGCTGCTTTACTCCAGATGACTCAGTCCTTTTTGCCTCCCTTTCTACCTCCATTTAGAAATGGGTAAAATAATTTCTGACCTTTCCCCAAGGGCATATTGTATTGGATGTTTTTAAAGAAGGGTTTTTAAGGTTGACATTATGTGGTCTCTGATCGATGCTCACGGGCCTTCCTTAATGCTGAGATGTGGGGTGGGCTGAGCTCTCTTCCATGCTCAGCTGGTGAGGGAGGTCCATGTCCTGTTTTGCACCTATCCTGTTGGGTAACCAGGATCCAAGCCAGGCTGCAAGTCCAGATTAATCTTCCTCATTATTTATACTCAAGGTGGCAGTACCAGATGGAGCTGGCTTTATTTCCCACCTCCTAGATGAACGCTGAGACCTCTTCAGCCTGCTACGTTGTCAAAAAGTGCAGTTCCTGTCAAGCATCTACCGACACTTCTGGTCCAGGCTATAATGTGGCTTTGAGCTGGCAACATGAATAGAGAAGAGGCAGGACCAGGAGTGTGGATGCTTTGGACCTTTCTCAAGTCCACCCCTGTGTGGACCAGTAGGGTTTCCTGCCACGAGATGGGCAAATTGGTGACCTGTGCCGTAGTGCCTGGGGCGAGGACTGTGAGCAGGGAAAGGGAGTTGCAGGACAGCCCTCGGAGCTGCAGGCCTGAAGACAAAAAAATCAACAGAAAGAAGTATGATGGGCTTGGACCCAGCGGAGAGAGGTCATGGCCCCTACAGCTCACACTGCTTGGAGGGGCTGAGGAGGTACAAGTGCTGCTTTGGGGGGAACAAGCTTTCCTAGGTCATAAGGCTGGCCCAAATATATATTCGGTCTCTCATCCAAACAGAAGCAATTCAGCAAAGTCCACATCTTGACTAGCCAGGATGCAGCTGGGGCACCACAGCAGAAACAGAAGTGATGTGGTGTGGTCCTCCAGAACAGCTACTCCAGAACAAGCAGTGATGGATGAACCCCAAACGCTGTCCCCAGGCACTCAGCTCTGACAGAAACCACCCAGGATCTGAATGCAAGTGCCAGCTGCCTACCCGCGTCAAACACTGCTGTGATATGGAGATTCCCATCTCGGCTGAAGGACCCCAGTCTCCACAGCACTTCAGAACTGGCAGGTGGAAATGAGTTAACTGAATCTCTGTGGATCCTCAAAATAAAGAAACGTCTGGGTTGATTCTCCCAGCCCCAAGTAGCACCAGGCAGGGATGGTTTTGGCTAGGAGGAATGTGAGACAAACACTGTGATTCATACTTGTCCAGTCTGATTTGAATCCGAATCATCTCTCTTGCCTTCTCATGAGGAAATGATGTGACAAACCCTGGCCTGTCATGGCTGGGGACCCTTTTCCTCTGTCGCAAGCACTTTGAAGTCATTGCATGAAATTTTAGTTATTGATCATTTGTGGAGTGGTCTCAAAGGCAGATGAGGTCTTCACAACTTTAGCTGAGTTGTCTCCCCTCCACATAATCAGCTTCAGCAACACAGACATATGGTGAGATGTCCCTGTTTTTGGCAGAAGGGCCAGGCCATCCCCTCTATGTCTGGGGCACTTGAAGATAGGCGTCTTGCTCCTGGACTTGCCTGTTCTCTTGCCTGGCTTTAGGATGCCCAGCAGAGGCGTTGTGCTTGGCTGCCAGCCCCTGGTTCCCCATCAGCGCTGTGGGCCTTGGAGACCCATCTCCAGGATAGCAAGTGAGCATGTGAGATGGGTGGGAGGATCTCTGCTCTTTTTTCCCCCCGGACCACTATCATCATCTCGTGGCTCCGCCTCTGCACCCTGGCTGGGATGCTCTCCCCACTCCCAGCCCTGCTCTGTCCCCACCATCTCAGGATATCCGATGTCCTACCCAGCCTCCATCTACCTGATCCCACCAGCTCGTGGGGCGCCCCGTACCTCCTGCTGAGGTTCATGCTCTGCCTGCACTACCAGGAGGGGATTGACAGAGGTGCCTGGCTTGGCTGGGGGGATTAAAGAGCCTTTGTTTCAAAAGCATTTTAAGCAGTGAGAAAAAAACAACCTGCCAACCTGGCTGCACGCAGATTGGGCTGAAGGTACAAGACAGAGGGAAATTTTCCATGACAGAGGTGTGTTCCTGGCCTAAGGGAAGGGAAAAGGCTATTATAGTTGGGGTGAATGAAATCAGTGCTGGCAGGAGCATTAAGCAGAGGAAAAAGAGAGCGGGTAGCGAGCTAGCGAGGCGGGATTTTAACCGTCTGCCTGGGCTTGCAGCTAATTGGTCTGGTAGTTGTAAGAGAATAACAAATAGTCAAGGAAAAGGGAAAATTTTGCAGTGAAGTCCCTGCCTGGGAGCCCTGGTGTGCAGCAACTGGGACACTTGGGCATCAGTTCCTTGATTTCATTGAAAAACGCGAGCCTCGGCAGGTTTTGGGCGGCGAGCTGGAGCCGTGGTGCAGGCAGGGTCCATGCAGCAGAAACCATTCTCGCGTGGCAGCTAGCAAGCACTGGGGCAGAGGCAGAGCCTCCCGGCGTGGGGAGGGCTCGGGCCAACGGTTGGGGTCAGGGAGAGGGAAATAGTGTGGGAGTGAACTCCTGCTGCAGCGCTCGCGTCCAGGCTGTTTTCCTGCCCGTTCCTGTCCCCTTCTTGCGATCCTCAGATGGATTTGCAGAGGCTTTTGGCAGGCCCAGCGGGCCAGGTTCTCCCATGGACCTGTCTGCCTATTTATGTGGTGAAAGCATCAACATTTCTGGGGAGGGGCCACGAGCGAGCTTTGCAGAATGACCCTGCAGGGCACTGAGCTTTAACCAACGTACCTCACATCCTCTGAACAAAACCTGGGAAACCTGGCCAGTGTCCATCAACGTTTTGTCGGGAAGGGACAATTTTTTTTAAGGAGAATTGGAAGTAGCTGGGAAGCAGGAGAGCGTGGTTTCTCGTGAAGGTTTGCTCTTTCAGGGGTTGTCCCCAGTAATTTTGTGTGATGGTTTCTTCTGCTTGCTGCATAGCCTGGATCCTTCCAGGATAGAAGGATGGTCAGAGGACAGTCTAAGCTGTGCCCTGCTCCGAGCAGCACGTTGGTAAGGCATGTCCACCAAGAGATGTTTTTTGGACCTGTGCTGCTGTTGTATTACAATGATTGTAACAGCCCCTTTGGGTTTCTAGAGTGTTTAATATTGTGTTATAAAAAAAAAATATTTAAGCGCTCCTTACTAACCCTATGCATGACCCACGCTTTGCTCTCCTCAGTGTGTTGAAGCCACCAGGCAGGACAGCTGAGCCACCAGGGAGGGGGACCAGCTCAGCCTGGCCCTTGTGCTTGGCCTTTTCTTAGGCTTGGGTTTTGGCCGTGAGGTACGGACCTGGGGCGGGCAGGAATTTGGTTTGGTTTTTTTGTTCCAGGAAAAGGGAAAATTAAGTATTTACTCACCCCAAATACTGATGTTTGTCTTGAACAAAAAAAAAAATAGCACCAAAGTTTACAGAAGCCAAGTCTCCAAAGCTCCAAACCAAATTTTGCCCCTGAATGGTGGTTTTCGATAGCTCAAGTCCCTTAGCATCTTTTTTTGTTTTCTTTCAAGTTTAAACAAATAGATGTTTCTGTTAAGAATATTATTTTTGGTAAACAGACAACAAAAAGGTGGGTTTTTTTCTCCCATCCCCTTCATTTCCACAGGAATAAAAGAAAACATAATTTTCATATCAAAAAGAGTTTGGGGGAGAAAATCTTGACTGGTTGTAGTGAAAAAAAAAAACAACTTCCCTACAAAAGTGAAAAATGGTTTGCAAGTTTCTTTCTTTTGGATTTTTTCCTTGATGTTCCCCAGTTTGGTAAATGCTTTGCTTGTACTTTTTGTGAAGACATAATTTTGCCTATACCTTGCTGCATGTTTTCCTACAAATACATTACTGACTCAAGGAGTTAGTTCTCAAGAAGAATTTATTTGCTTTTGTTATCTGCTTCCTGTGTCTTGAAGAAATGGCATAGCTCAGGAAGGGTGTTTAATTGTGGCTCCTTTGACCCCAAGCTGTCGTTGCCCGGTGTCCTGGGCTGGTTTTTGCATGGCTGCTGATCCTGTAGCTGAGCAGCATGGTGCCCCGACTCCTGCACGTGTGCCTGTTGTGGTTACAAGCCACAGAGTTGACCCTCTGCGTCTCCTGTTTTGCTCTAGTTGCTGTTCGCCATCACGTGTTCCTCCTCTGAGAAGTGGTATCCCATGAAGGAAGTCTCCCAGGAGGAAAGGATTTTCCCCCACCCCCCTCTAGATGTAGTCACCTCATCCTAAGGACGCAAGCTCCTAAGTGAGAGATGTGATTCACCTTCTGGTGACGAAGCCTTCCCTTCATGCAAAGTAGCTGTGGTGGGAGTGTCTCAAGCTTCTTCTGAGGGTCTCCATCTGGGAGTTTGGAGCATGAATGGATTCAGATAGGGATGTGCTGAGGGTGGGAATGGACCCGACTGCTGTTATTTCAAGGCAGTGGTACTCATGCAGCTTTTGCCCAAGGAAGTCCCTGAATATTTGGTTGTTAGTAAGATGATGGCCATGCTGAGAGCACCATCAGCAGATCATGTATCAGTGAAGCACCCCCCAGAGGCCATTGCTGGCTTGGAGGCTGGAGGACACTTTGGACTGCTTGCTCTAGCCGTTCTTGGAGGGGAACCAGAGAGGTCCTCACTCCCAAGGCTCCCACCCCCTCTTCCTCCTTGCACATCCCAGGGGTAGCTGAGATACGGATCATGCTGCTTCATGACTAAGGGGAGTGCTCTGCAAGCAGGGAGGCTCCAAACGCAACTCTTCCCAGTGCAGATATCTAGGCTGTTGTTTCATTTAAGACAGGGCAAAACCACCGGTTCCTCAGCATGGCCACATTAAAGAATGTGAACATCCTGCCAGCTACCTCCATACCGCACGTGGTTTAGCGGAAGGTTGCTTTGTTTTGCGGCAAGCAAATGCATGGGGTTTTAACCCATGTGGTCGCAAAGAGCAGCTTGGAAATGTGGCCTGGGTACCACTGATGCAACACCTGCCTGGGCACACAGGGGGCTTGAAACAGCAGCTCTCTGAGGTGCAGCAGCAGCCCTGTTCCTCTGCAGTGAAGCAAGTTCACCCACACTGTAAAGCGATTTGCGAGCGTGACATTTCTAAAAGAGGCTGCAGCTCCAGTGCAAAACGGTTCAGGGGCTGGAGAAGGCAGCAGATGCTGGCAAAACTTACACATACTTAGTAAATGTGATTTATTCCCTCATCGTCACCTCATTTTAAAGAGAGACCCAGATCACGTTTGTTTGGTAGCTGTCTTTATTATCATCTTCCACCTTTTTATAAAACATCCGGGGCAGGAAGAAGTAGCCTGAGTTATAAAGCACATGTGAGAATCGGAGTCTGTCTGGTTTGGCTTTCCTTATTCAGTGATAAAACACAGTTTGTTTCCTGTCTGTGTGCTCCTGCATGCCTCCGTCCCGCTGTTTTATCTGTCTGTCAAAACTAGGTTGACATCTGGGATCCTAACCCAGCGAAGCTGCGAGCAGTTTGAATGGTCCCGTCAGCTTTAAAGTAACTACTCACCAGCTGGAGTCTCAGCCAGCCCACAGCCCGAGACGGGGCCAGGGCTTCTCCCACCGTGTGTAGTGACATCAGGGCCTTGGACTATAAACACTTCACGCAGTTGAGTCTTCATGTCCCGTTGCCCAGAGGAGATGTCTTTTCCCTTGCTAGATGCGATCCCAGGTGCCGGCAGCTCCAGCCCCAGCCGTACTGCTGGGGTTTCGTTTCCAACTGCTTTTCTGATGTTTACACCAATAAAAAAGGAGAAAGAGAGTGATGAGCAAGGGCTGCTTGATATGATGGATTAAGAAAACCAACGTTTGATATGACTGATTGCTGTTCCTCCTTTGCACCCCATAAGCCTTTTCCCTCCCAAAGCTATTCTTGCTAGATCAGAATACATTAAAATCCTTGCATCGACATGAAAATCTCACCAGCTAATGCCTGCAGAACTGAAAGTTTCCATCTCCCACAGGGGGGTAATTTTCTTTGTGCGTCCTGCAGGGATCTTTAGTGACTCCCTTCTTGGGAGTCTGTCCTGCCACCCCCTCCAGTGACTGGAGAAGTCAGATCCTCTGACTGAAATGAACTGGCCACATTCAGCTACTTGCTCGATTTAAATGCACTCTCTGGGAGAAATAGGAATCTTCCATCCTTTTTCTCTCAGCTCTCCCAGAGTAAATGAATGGTCCCCGCCATGCCCTTGATTTGCTTTCCTCCCTGAAATCTGCGACTTCTGTGGAGAAAGGCACCTTTCTCTAAGGCTGCGTTTCACCCTTTCTCACCTGCTCTCTGTCCTCCAGCCAGCACCTACCCTCCTGTTATCCCCATTTGCGGAAGGGAAACTGAGGCAGTTTACTCCAACAGCAGCTGGTCCGTGGCAGACCAGGACTGGACCTGACACGGCTCTGTTAGACCCACGCTTTCCCGCCTGAGCCCTGAAAAGAGCAGAAGAGCCACAAATATCTGCAGGAGAAATAAAGCAAGAGCAAAACCGCAGGCGGACACATGCAGAGGAATGAGCAATGGTGGGAAATAACTTGGTCGGTGAATTTTTACTTGGACTGTAGGATAAAACCACAAGGAAATGCTTAAAGGAAAGGGCTGAAGAATCTCTTCCAAAAGGCTGAATGGCTTTTAAGTTTAAAAAGGAAAGGAGGAGGATGATATGACCTGATTGAGATCACATACTTGCCTCTGTGGAAAAAGGCTTTCGTCCCGCTCTGCTATTCGAAAGACTTTTCAACCAAGTTACAAAGTTGAAGGCTGTGATTTTTACTCCGCTGTGGGACATGTGGAGGGATCTGCCGCTGTGTTAATGGCATAGACATTTCCACCTGTCTTCTCAGAACACAGACATGTAGCTACATGTAAAGCTATGATCTGGCTATAACAGTCCTCCCAGCCCGTCCAGCCCACCCTGATGCAGCAGCTCGCTTACCTGGTCCAGGCTGGGCTCTCCACAGGTGGGAAAGGTGATGTTCAGCAGCAATGGGTGAAGACAGTGTGAAAGCCCACAGCTTTTTCGGTGCCGATAAAGCAGACAGCGGCCCTCCAGCTCTGGTATCGGCATACGCCGTGGATGGAGGGCTGTGGTTCTGCTCAGCTGACTCTGGAGTGCAGGATGAGATCTGAAGAGGTTTCCCCTGAAACCTAGAAGGACTTTCTGACTCCGGTGCCTTACTTCAGCTTCAGCCGTGGGCTCAGCACCTCTGCAGTGATAGAGAGACCCCCGCTTCCCCTATCCGCCCCCCAAATGCCATCCCTGTCACGCATCCCTTGCCCACCCTGCGGAAGGCACCTGCGGGCAGCCCCGAGCTCTGCGGACCGTTTTTCTCTCTGCCAGGGGAAAAGAAAAAAACTTTTCCCAGGATTTCCTTACCCAGGAGGTCTCACCAGGCTGCAAAGTAACTAAACGAGGGGCTTGTTTTCGGGGAGAACTTCCCGGCTGCTGCCGCCGCTGCGCCTGGGGCTGCCTCTCAGCGCTTTTCCCAGCGAAAAAAGACAACGAAATCCAAGCGGTGGGGGGGGCCCGGCGGGAGGTTACCTGCTCTGCTGCTGGGGGCTGGCTGCGACGCCAAACTCGCCCTGATCTGGCCGTCGGGACTCGTTTTGTTTAGTTTTTCATCAGTTAAAAAGAAAGCAAAGCGCCAGGCAGAATGACCCGGCAGCGGAGCCGGCCGCCGCGCTGGCACCCGGGACCCCCGGGGGAGGGAGCGCCCCGGGGCATGGCTGCCAAATCAAACCCCGGGGAGAGGCTGGGGGATTTACCCGTGGGAGTCAGGACCCCTCCCCAGGGGCCTCCTCCTCCTCCCG
>VZSZ01006345.1:6338-16359 GCA_013398815.1 Ibidorhyncha struthersii
ACACACCACCCCTCCCCCACCCCACCCCCAAACCCTGGTGTGTTTATCTTTGCAGTGCTCTCGTCCTAAGAAGGAGACGCAGAGATCTGCAGAGGTGATGGCCAAGTGCGAGTTTGGCAGTGGCAAACAACCAAGGCGGTGGCTCTCCGCCTTGGCCCCGGTAATTACAAACCGAGTTGAGGTTGGAGCGAGCAGATCCCTTCCCGACTTCCCGCCTGCGCGCCGCTTCCTCTTCCGCAGCAGATGCGCGGAGCGGAGGGGCAGCAGCATCTCGTCGCAACAAGGTGGGGATTGTTTCCCTGGCGGAGAACGGGATGCTGGCTGCGTTCCGGCAGGGGCTGTGCGGGCGGAGCGAGTTGGGTTTCTGGCACGGTGGGGGGATCGCGGGCTGCGTTCCTTCTCCTGGAGCTGGGGGTTTGGGATGGTCTCGCCCATCGCGTGACGGCCGCGCGGTTCCGTCTGCTCTGGTTCTGGGTAAGGAGCAGAACATGAGCCTGGTTGGGATGGGGAGGCAGAAACCCAGTTTGCTTTGGATCTGGCAGGAGTTGGCTGGGGGAGGCAGGTCCGTGGGCTTTAACTGGCCGTTCCACGCAGGAGGCGGATGCCTCTAAGGCAAGAGGAGGTGTAAGAGAAGGGTTTACCGGTGCAGGTTCACCCGTCCGATGCCTGCTTCACAGCTTGCTGTCCCATTCGTGTATTCGCACGTGGTGACTCCATGGTGTGGTATGGTCGTATCAAAGATTTTGGTGAAGGTGTCTGAATTGTAGCGTGGGGTGGTTTTTTTTTTTTTTTTTTCTTCCTGCTGGGGCTCTGCGCTCGCGGAGCTGTTGCAGTGCAGCACCTCGCCTAAGGCTTCCCGGGCTCCTGCGTGCTGCGAGCGAAGGCTCTGCTTGCTCGCTGATCAAGTCTATGGACTTCTGATCCCTCAAGTTGAAACCGGGGTGATAACCATGTGTTTTGCTGCTGTTAAATCTGGCTGCTGCCCTTCGCAGATATTCCAGGACATTTGCAGCGCTTGAGCTGTGGCGCAGAAGCTTTCTTGTATTATATAAAAAATAATCCACGGGGCAGAAAAAAAGGCTTTCTCCTGTGCGTGCTGCCGTGCTTGAACAAACTCATGGTCATCTTGTGTTGAGAGCGCGGGACTTTCTGTTACGGAAGACGCGGCTGGACGGCACCGATGGCTCTGTTGCGCCAAGGGCTGAGCCAGCTCCTGCCGAAACCCCTGCAAGCCTTCCCTGACATTTGCAGGAGCTGGACGTGGCCCAGCGTGTTGAGCTGTCGTGCCTGAAGATGTTATTTTACTTACGGCGACGTTAATATCGTGAGCGGCATCCGCGGCATCCAGCAGCTTTGCTCCGCTCTTTGCTCTCAAGCGAGGCAGCCCTGGCGTGGAAGCACAGGGCGCGTTAAAAAGCTGCTCTTCTGTTACTGATCCTCACAAGTAATTTGTTCCAGATTTCTCTTTTTTTTTTTTTTTTTTTTTTTTTTTCTGATAAAACTTCTTTCAGGCAGACCTGCCTTACTTTTAACCAGTTAGTTCTCCTGCTCCCTGCCTACGCCGTGGCCTGGTGGGGTACGGGCATGTGTTGTGTTTGGAGTTCTAATTGTTGTTGTGAGAAGTAATTGAGTGGGTGGAGAAAACAGGGTTTGACCAGGTTTGGCTTGAAACATTTAAAAACTCACTTCCCATGCCGCTGCATTGGGGTTTTTTTTCTTGTTTCTGTGTTTTCAAAGAGGAAAAAACCCTGAACAGCCCAGGTAGGTTCTTCTTGTCCCGTTTTTTCCTGTTATCCTCTTTTCTCTGTCCCTCATCTGCATTGGGAAGTGAAGAAAGAAGAAAACAGTGAGAGAAACGTGGAGGGAAAAACCCACAACTTTTGTTGTGAAGAAACTTGGCTGATCTGACGTTTGCAAGCAGAACATAGTGTTTCTGCAGCAGCTGTGGTCTACGCTCGTGCATTTCCCTGGTTTTCACAGTTTTCTTGTTGGGATATTCCCCTTGTTTCTCATGCAGCAAAATCCAATGCGATTTTTCTGCCTTTTTTTGTGTCGGTTTACCAGTGGACTCAAAGTGCCCATGGGGTCAGCTTGGTTCTGGGTAGGTTTTTTTAAAATCTTACAGTTCCAAAGTGGATTATTTAAAAAAAAAAAAAAAAAAAGTCCCCAGGCTGTTTCCCTCCAGATAATGCGAACGTAGATGAAATGTTGAGTTATAACTACCTGAGTGACCTTTTGAGATAAGAGTTGTTATTGACTGGTGGTATTATGTTAAACTGATAAGAATTCTTTTAAAAAGAGGAGGAAAAAAACCCCACAAACTCTTCAGTAACCATAACAACTTACTCAGCAACGCAGAGGCAGCGCACAGCTCCTTCCCGATGCTGGTGCTGGGGGTCCTGGTGGGGATCCTATCCAGCAGCCCCTTGGGGCGACCTGGGAAACCTCTCCAGAGCTTCAGGTTGGTGCTGCGAGGGATGCCCAAGGTCATTAGGAGGAAATTCTTTACTCTGAGGGTGGTGAGCCCCTGGCGCAGGTTGCCCCGAGAAGCTGTGGCTGCCCCATCCCTGGAGGTGTTCAAGGCCAGGCTGGATGGGGCTTGGAGCAACCTGGACTGGGGGGAGGTGTCCCTGCCCAGGGCAGGGGGGGGGAACTGGGTGACCTTTAAGGTCCATTCCAACCCAAACTATTCTGTGATTCTGTGAATTTTAGCTGGAGAGTTGGGCTGGGGCTTGGTCTGGTCTCGGTCCGCTGCTGCCAGTTTGGTTGTGGTGGGAGGGATGGGTGCAAGGGGAGAAGGTGCTGGGAGCAGGAAGGATGCTTTTGGAAGTCAAGGGAAGATGCTTTTAATGGCCCTCGCTTCAGAAATGAGCAGCCGGGCAAGGAAGGCTCTTCCTTACCATTACTGTGCTGGCAGGCACAGCGCAGCCCTTGGAGCCCCATCGGGAGCCAGGTCCCATCTGTGCAGCCCAGCAGAGGTGCCAGCTCCTGTTTCGAGTTATTGTAACAGAATTAGGAGTCTGGTGTGAACGTATGTGTACTAAAAGCCTTCCTTCACCCCGCTGAGCCCTGCTTGGTGTGTTTGCACATGCTGCTCCTGGGGATGCTGTCAGTTCAAAGCAGCGTTCACACTTTTGCCGTGAACTACCACCATGGATGGTGGTAGATGCTTCATCCTGGGCAACATTCCAGGTCAGGTTGGACGGGTCTCTGGGCAACCTGATGCAGTTGAAGATGTCCCTGCTCATGGCAGAGGGGTTGGACTAGATGGCCTTTAAAGGTCCCTTCCCACCCCAACCCTTCTATGACTTGGTGACCTTCTGTTATCAGGGGTTGCCACTGATGTTATTAGAGCTAAAGAAAACCAACTGTGAGCAACTGATTTTTCTTACCTCCTGCTTTTCTTCTTCCTCTCCCATCCCTTTGCTCTTGTGTTACCTCTGCGTCGGAGGTTCCCAGGTTTTGTGGAAAGCGAGGGTCCACGCTCGTGGCTCGCAGGCGGGGGCGAGCCAAAAGGTGCACAAACAAGAAGCAGCGGCTTGGAAAGCGCAGAGACCCAGGAGGTCTGAAAGGAGAGGGGGCAGGCGTGATAGAGTGACCAATACTCTAAATGCCTCAAAATTAGGTCTGGGAAAAAGAAAAATTAAATCCGTTTGAATACAGATCAGGGGCAGAGGCAAAGGTGTACAACTCGGTGTGTCTGTTCAGGAAATCAATTACTTAAACCTGCCCGGTTAAAAGAGTCATCGCAGCAGCGTGAATTCTTTTAACGATAGCTCTTAGCGCTGCGTAAAGGTGTCTTCTCAGGCTGCGCTCGCTAACCTTTCATCACATTATTCTGAAGCAGTCAGTTGGATGCTGAATGCTTTTTGTAGCTGATGTCAAATCGCGGTCAGCCGGAGAGCCTTTATAAATAAAGGTGTCTGCTTGTATTCAGGCATACGTGGATAATAGCTGCTGTAATTCAGCTGTCCGGCTCGGCTACCCGGCTTTTATAAATGACTGATCACAGATTCCATGGAGAATGAGTATTTAAAGGGATGGAGCTGCTAAAAGTGGTCTCCGTACTGGTAAGTGCAGCGAGTCTCTATCCCCGGGACAGGTGGTCGGCGTTGCCCTCCTTCCACTGGTGTCCCGGGTTTATATTTCACACAAAGCAAATGTTGCATTAATAAAACTTTTGTGCTGCGGTTGGATGGCAAGGCTCTGCATTAATTTTTTTTGCAAGCTGCACTCAAATCTTTCAGTTTGTCTTTTTTTTATTTTTTTTATTTATTTTTTTTTTTACGGGAGCGGGTAAACACTCGGAGATCTCTCTGGACAAGCCACAGCAGCTGGAGGATACTGGTTTCTCTATGGAGTGGAGGAATTTCATCAGAGGATCTATTGTTCGACTGTGTTCTCAGCATTTTGGCAACTGTTCTTTAGATTAACCCTACAGAAAGGGGAGGGTGCTCTTTGCCGGGCCTGAAATAATTGCAAAAATGTGGGCAGATGCTGTTGCATTGTTAGAAGTCGATACTGGTTGGTAGTGGGGAAGCATGGTGTGGGATTAAAGAACGAAGAAGCCAGAGTTCTTTAGATCCCTTCTAAAGCCAAACTGGATGTTAGCGTTGATGTTCAGTTGTTTTCTGTTTTTAAAATAGAAATAGTTCACGTTTTCTCCCCCTACCCCGCGCAGTCGATAGGCGGTGGGTTGCAGCTGGCGCACCCAGCCCGTCTCCCAGATCCACTGGTACAGAGTATTCACTTGCTGGATAATCCATTTTCCTGGGCACAGGCTCTTGTGCTTGAAAAGGAGGAGGATTCGGTACGAGAGCAAGCATCCCGCCTACGGCTTGGATATGGCAGGTGGGGACGGTAATCCTCCTCCAGCTGCGAAATGTTTCTGCCTGGGTTACCTGTGTGCAGGGCCCTTTTAACATGTATTTCTCCATGCATTTATTTATTCCCATCGTGCAGCTCGAGTCCCGGCAGAGCTGTTCATATCGCTGTATACGGTGTACCCCAGCCCTTTCACCGTTTACATCCCCTGCAGAAAACATCTCGGCAGCACGTGCCTTATCTGGGGTGACTCGTTTGCCTTTTTTTTTTTTTTTAATTTACCAAAAAAAAAAATCAAAAATAAAAGGTTGCTAAAGCTTTTCCCAGGAGACAGTCAGTACTTCTGAGTGACTTCTTGCATTCGCGGGCTCTTGCCTTGCGTGGGAAAGCGGGGCTGTCCCTGATGGTTCCTTGCCGGGCTCGGACCCCTGTGCCTGCACCTAATTGCAGCATGAGCGAGTCCCACCTCGAGGATGGGAACGAAGAGTAGGAGACGTAGTCTGCTGCTTGGTGAACCAACCTGCTGAAGTCAACGATGCTTTTAGCTGGGTCGAAGCAAATTAAAAAATAATTTCTTAGGGGTTTGCATATAATCATTCTGAACTTATCCTGCTGAATTTGGCCCCCTGGCGCTGGTGGAAAATGGGATCGAGCTCCCTGCTCCTGCTAGGGCTGCTGAATCTGGTAGCAGCCTCCTTGATCTGGAGAAAACACTTTGGATACTGGCTCTCTTTTTCGACAAAGGCACATCAAGGTGTTCTTGAGCTAACAAATAGATGGTGCTGGCAAAAGCTGGTGGCTCTGGAGAGGCAGAGCTCCTCGCTGCAAACCTGCCTGGCTGTAAAAGCTTGGCATGCGCCAGGAACCCGTGCGATGGGTCAGGAGGTGGCTTGAGATAACCGGCCTGGTGTAAATCCGGAGGGGTGAGCCGCTCCCGTGGCCCGAGGGACAATCTGAACTGGCTGTGGAGCAGCAGTTGCACAGTAACCTGGGCTCTTCCCTGTTCATGCTCTGCTGTGGGTACAAGGATGCTTTTTTTTGGGAAGACATGGACCTGTTGGAGCAGGTCCAGAGGAGGACACCAAGATGGTCTGAGGGCTGGAGCCCCTCTGCTGGGAGGACAGGCTGAGAGAGTTGGGGGTGTTCAGCCTGGAGAAGAGAAGGCTCCGGGGAGACCTTATAGCAGCTTTCCAGTATCTGAAGGGGGGTCTACAAGAAACCTGGAGGGGGACTTTTTCCAAGGGCATGGAGTGATATGAGGAGGGGGAATGGCTTCAAACTGGAAGAAGGGAGATTTAGATGAGATATTAGGAAGAAATTCTCTCCTGTGAGGGTGGTGAGCCCCCGGCGCAGGGTGCCCCGAGAAGCTGTGGCTGCCCCATCCCTGGAGGTGTTCAAGGCCAGGTTGGACGGGGCTTGGAGCAACCTGGGCTGGGGGGAGGTGTCCCTGCCCAGGGCAGGGGGGGTGGAACCGGATGTTCTTCAAGGTCCCTTCCAACCTAAACCATTCTATGGTTCTGTGCTTTGCCTGTCCGCGACCTGGCATGGTCCCTGGCAGGGGACCCGCAGGAGAAATGGGAGCCCGCGAGCAGTGGCCAAGAGGTGCTGAAGCTCCTCGCTCACCATGCAGCAACTTCTCTGCCAGTGCCTGCAGAGCCCAGTCCAGCCCCCACCTCCATCAGTCGTCAGCTCTGCAAAACGTAACCAAGGGCTGGTGTTTTTTTTTTAAATCTGATGTGCATGTTTTGGTTCAGTTTACCCGTACAATTACACTAATTTGCTTTATTCTATGCAAAGAGATTAAAAACACATCTGGCAGAGAGGATTAAAAACTAGTAATCTGGCTGTTAAGAAGCACGCGATGCCTTAGGATTTCCTTTCTAGGTGTGCAGAGCTCTGTAACGTAAGCAAATGCGATCCTTTGTAGTTGCAGTTTTCATAGCAAGAGCTCATTAGCTAGTGTGATTGTTCAAGTAAATGAGAAATTAATGAATTTAAAATATAAGACTAAGTCCTACCACATTAAAGCAGTAGTTGTGATTTAAGAGCTTGATTTTGGTTTGGGGTTGGTGTTTTGGGTTGTTTTTTTTTTTTTTGTATGCGAACCTGGAGCAATAGAGTTGCTTTACCTTTTAAAGGATTTAACAAGTTGCTCTGATTTTCTTTTAATGTTGCAGTGCTTCAAAATAATGCAAGGTCAGACCGAGCGTAACTAATTCCAGTTTGAAAGCAGAGGGTAGCCTGTTTCTCAGTAGACTTACAATTAGTGCAACGATACTCCTGCCTTCGAGAGGGACGTAGCAGGAAATGAGGCTGCTGGAATCTTGGTAAATAAAAATGTTTGAGGTGGGTTTTTTTTCTTTTTTTTTTTTTTTTTTTTTTTTTGGGGGGAAAGGGGTACCCTGTAAAAGCCAAAGTTTAATTTAATTTTGCTTGCTTTCGCGTGTGCTTCTGGCCGGAGAGGACTCATGGCAGGAGGTCAAGGCATGGTGAAGGTGCCCTTGGATCCTTCAGGGGCTGGCGAACCCCTCCGAGGGTGCTGTTTTTTGAGTCCTCGTCGCTTGGTTTGTCCGGGTTTACCCATGGCAGGGTCCCAAGGATGCCGAGAGCTTTTCACCTGGCGTCTCGGTTGGTCTGGTGCTGCTGTGTGAGCCCTGCTGCTGTGTCCCAGCCCGGCACTGGGCTTTCAGGGGCAATCACTTCGCTGTTAACACTGGAACAGACTGCCCGGAGAAGCCGTGGCTGCCCCATCCCTGGAGGTGTTCAAGGCCAGGTTGGACGGGGCTCAGAGCAACCTGGGCTGGGGGGAGGTGTCCCTGCCCAGGGCAGGGGGGGTGGAACTGGGTGATCTTTAAGGTCTTTTCCAACCTAAACCGTTCCGTGATTCTGTTTTGCAAAATCTTGTTGTTGCACTGTTAGGACTTGTTGTGAATATTAGCTTCATCATCTTGATGGCAAAAAAGACCTCCTGGCTATTTTCACATAGCTCTTGGTGTCCTACCTGTTCTGGCCTCCTGTATACCGAGAAGCCCAAAGCGTCGTCCCGCTCTTCCTGCAGCAAGCCCCCCAGCGTGCGTGTGGCCAAAGCATGTCTTGCTTTAGTCAGGACATCTCTGGGGATCCGATCCTGCAACCTGTCCCGGCCGCGGTGCTGCTCTGATGGCTGGTGTTAACAGCGAATAACTGTCGCTGTGTCACCGTAGTGTTTCAGGTGATGCCCAAGATCCTCCACTGCCATCGTTAGAAGACCATTTCACAACTTGTCCCTTACTGCATGCGTTAATTCTGCTTTTGAAGTCTGGATTGCTGCCACAACCTGTCTGCATCCCTTTCTGCCGTACATCGTGGTCTCCTGCTGCCGGAGGTGGCCGGGAGCCCGGTGACACCATGAGCACAGACAGGGAAAGGGGAGCTCCCATGCCCTTGCTCCTATTTACTTTCCCCTGTCTAGAGAGACTATTTTCACGACGTAGGGGTTGCTGGCGCTCACAGCGAGCGTTTGCTGCCGCGTGCCCGCGGGGAGACAGTGAGGACACGTCCCATTTCCCACCAGCCTTCCCCGGTGGGGGCTGTCGGGGAGCCCCAGGGCTGCCCCATCGCCGCCGGGATGCAGGTGCTTGGCCCCTGGACCGCTCTGACTCTTCCCCGCACGGGATGCAGCCAGCAGCCTCCCGTCCCCTCGGTGCCAGCTGGAGCCCTGCCGGCAGCACCAGCCTCCCTGGGCATCACCTTCCCGCTGGCAGAGCCGCGGCCAAATAAAAAAAATAGAATAAAATAAAAAAAAAAATATTTCTCTTCTCCTACCTGTTTCGCCACCGCTCAGCCTCAGGGAAGGAGATGGGGCTGAGGGCATCTCTCCAGCCGTGCCTCGGTCTGCTTTTATCTCCTGTCAAATGTCTGCACAGCCTGGTTCGCAAATACAGTCAGCTCTGCCTCGATCCCTTGAGGGCTTTTTGTATTTATTTTTAACTCCTTACGTGCCCCTGGCTGATATAATTTGGCCCGTTGTGGTAGAAATCCCAGTGCCTGCTCCATGCTTGCGCTTTTTTTATTTTTTCGTTTTTGTTTTGGCAGCAAAGACCGTATGTTGCAGCTCCCGAGAGAGAGGAAAGCAGCGTTAACTTTTCCTCTCTTTCGTTGCTAATTTAAGGGGTGAGAAAGTGGCCTGGGTCTGTTTTTTTAAGAACTGGGCATATACTGATAGTACCAATGTCAGTCCTGAGTAACTCAATGAGCTGAAGAATGCAGCAATATCTAAAATTACATCTGTTCTTAATTGCTGGGTTATAAATGGCAGCGTTTTCTCCAAATGGCATTAATTTATTATTTTTCAGTTGCCGACACGAGCCTCAGCAGCGCAACCCCCTCCCAGTTACCATTAATACAATAATAAGGCACTTCCAAAAGGTGCGTTTGGCATTTGTAACGCACAGTACAATCTCACAAACTGTATACTGTGTCAAAATACTGTTAAGGTAGTAATTAAAACTTTAAAAAAAACCCAAAACGTAGAATAGATGAGTACATTCTAAATTGTGACTTTTCAGTGAAGCTCTTTCATAAAAAACATTGTTTCTTGCCAAAACAAATTCAAAGGCATTTTTGTAATTTCTGCTGGGGAAAGGAGGAGTGTTTATCCAGCCTTTCATGTTGGCTGGGCTTTTTGACTTTTATTTAAAAAAAAAAAAAAAAGGGCAGTGCAAAAAGAGGTATTTTTTCTGACTGTGTCTTGCTCTTGTCCTCTCCGGAGTGATGTGCGAAGTGGGGTGAAGGCTGGAGAGGGATGTGCCTTGGGGGTGCAAGGCTGCCGTTAGCCCCATAGCTGAAATCCAACGGCGGTGGCATCCCCTGGCATGGTGCGTTTGGGACAGACACGGGACCCAAAGCGGTTCCTGATGGCACGAGGATGCCGGGGGTCCTGCCGACATCGGTGGCTCCTGCTTTGGGAGGAGGAAGAACCCTGCCCCATGGGGATGGGGTTCCCCCCGCTTGCTCCACTGAGCATCTTCTGCAGCCACAGGCATCCAACTAGTGCACAAAGCAAAACTGCTTGAGGTATTGACAGCTTTTACCTGCTGAGTCACCATTCATCCTCTTGCACGGGAGCTACTCCTGCCATACCAATTCTCCGAGCGGGCTTAAGCAACCATCACTTAAAAATAAATCCTGTCAAGGAAGTGTTTTTTCCCCCCACTTT
>VZSZ01006345.1:16411-27139 GCA_013398815.1 Ibidorhyncha struthersii
TTTGCTTTCTTACACGAGATGGCTATTTTATAGATGCGATGCCTTCACGTTGCTAAGGACGGCTTTATGATTTATCCCGTCCCGCCACAGCGTGCCGTACGGAGGCACTGTATGTCGAAACCAGATAACGGCGCAACTCTTGAAGATAACTGTATCTGATTCTGCAACCAGTCCTCTGGTTTTCTTAAGATGGGTTTTTTTTCGGTGGTAAACCATAGCTGGAGCGCAAACCGCTTGATTCTTGTAGCTCCCTTTAATAAATGACTCCCCGTCCTCAGCAAGTAGCTGTTGTTTCTGGTGGATGGGAAGGGAGGGTTGGTCTTGCCAAGGGTAACCCCGATATCCAGGTCAGTTTTCTTTTCCGCTTCCCTGGTTGAGACGGCACGAGCGTTTACAGCTGTTTTTGCAATGTTGCGTAGTCCTGAATCTGCGAGACTTGCCTGCAGGCTGCCCATCGGCGGCCGGACTGCGACAGCCACCTCTCTAGAAACCGCTTGGAAAGACTTTGGATACGTGCAACGTCGCTCGTTTGGGAGATCGAAGCACCTGCCTTCCTGGCGCTTCGTGCATCTGGGATTAATTTGCGTTATTAGCTGCGGTTTTGTGCGTTGGGTGGTATAAATGTCAAGAATATCATCAGCTCCTTCCAATTTCTATATTCTCACCGATGGGAGCCCGCGTTGGTGCTGCAGAGGAAGGGGGAATGCTCAATGGTGTGCACGGCTGTTCTGCCTGGGTGGTGTATTCCGTGTTTTGTGGGTGCTCCCACCTTCCTCCTTTCCGGGGAATACGCCGCAGAAATTAAATATTCAGTCTATTTATAAATTTCAGTCTATATATTAATCCTCCAGGTGGTTGCATTTCACTGTAATACAGCTGCTAGTGGGATGTTAATCTTGCTGAAAGTCTATTTTAGCTTTCTCCTGGTTGTCCAGCCTGCTGTCAGCCCGCGGGGCAAATCCTCCCCCAGGAGAGAGGAAGGGAGACTATTTCAGGAGGAGCGATTCGGGAGGGAACAACTGCAGCTGAAACCGAAGCCGGGTTTGGTAGGAGGAGGCTGGGAAGGAGCTATTTCAGGGGATGGTTTGCCTGGCCAGGCTGGTCTTGGGCACGGAGGTGTCCGTCCACCTCCTTCGTGTCTGACGGTCAGCACGAGTTCTGGCGTGCGCGGTTTAACGTGTTGACCATTTCTTGACACGCTTGTGCGGGGAGATGCCGAAATGTTGCGTGGCACCAGTGGTGTAGGTGCCTTGCTCAGCCCCTTGGGTGGTTTGGGGGGTGTCTGGTAGGTTTTGTGGCATCCTTTGGGGTTCCGCTTGTGCGCAGGCGCACCTCGCATGCACTGCGGGCGTTAAACCTTGCGTGTGCGTTGCGTTGCATGCCTGCTCCTTCCTTAAGGGTTTTTTGTATTTCATCCTGTCCTCCGAGAGGCTCAGATCACAAGCGGCCTCTTGGCCAAGCTGGGGTCTCATCCCGCTTGCAAACATAGGCTTTGTTTTCTTTCTTCTGGTTTCTTCTAGTGAGCGGCCCATCAAACTTCTAACGCCCTGGGGATACGCTGTATTGATCGGCCACTAAATAGGGGCGGCTCTGGTTTCCCCAGGAGTGGGGTTTAAGTGCGAAACCCACGGGATGGATGGATTGGCAATCCCAGATGCGATGCTCTAAGCTCTTCTCTCTCTAGTTTTTCTCGACGACGCAGAAGACGCCGACAGGCTTTGTACTTCCGCTGCTTTTAAATCTGGATGAGTAATTCAATAATGAATAGCTATCAGTTCGTTGCTTTCATGTTAAGGAGAAATCCTGTCCTTTTCAAGCCTTTGTATAAGATTCGGATAGTGAGTTAATTTCTAATCTTGCACGACTAACCAGTACTTGAACATAAGGCTTCCCTTTATCATTGCAGTCTCTTTTGTTATAGCAATCTTCAGCATATGGTTTTCAGAGAATTTAACATCTACCTCAGACACATGGTGACACACTCTTAGTCCTTTCTACGCATATAAGTCTAAAAATGGCTTTTTTTTTTTTTTTCCAAGTTTCCAGGATGCTTGTGAGTACTTAGCGTTAGAAAGGAAAACAAAAGGCACACCAACAGCTTTTGCAAAAGAAGGCTTCTAAAAACGCGTCTCCTTTTAGCGAGGCGGGCACGCGTGCCTTGTTGACATGTTTTGCTAAATTTGCTAAGGGTTTTTCAGTGCTGGGGACTTGTTTTCCTTTTTAACGGTTGGAAAAAGCTTGTAAAAGCTTGGCGTCTGCGGTGGTCCTTGTGCACCGAGCCTGGGCACAAGCTTACGTCTTCTGCCCTACATCTTTCTGCTTGTTTAAGATGGAGGTTTTGTAAATAAGAGGTTTTTCTTCCCTCCCTATCAGCCTGCGTGGGACTCGAGGGCGAGTGGCTCGTCGCATCCTGCATCCCGGGGATGGGGAGGGAGCAGGGATGCTACAGCCCCTCTCCTCTCTGGCATTAGGTGCTTTCGGCGGGGTCGAAACGCTGAAATCGCAGTAGGGATGTGTTTAGGGGAAAGGGGGCCGCGGTGGCACAGGCTGCGCGCCCCCACCCCGGAGCAAAAAGGGGTTGCGATTGCAGCAAAAAAACCTTCAGGTTTGTGGAATGGGACTGGACAGTTGGGGTTGGGACTGCTGCGGTGCTCCTCCCTCTGCCCAAAGGATTTCACCTTCCTATTATACATCAAACAGAAGGTGAATTGGGCCACGCGGTATTTAAATAGGTTTTGAAAAAAGCAGCTTTTTCTCAGTTCCTTCCCCTCCGCTGTCCCTTTGGCTGGTGGTGCGTGGTAAAGAGGAGAAAAAAAGAAGAGGAAATCCTACTTAGGGATACAGAAAAGTATATTGTCCCAAGCGCCGGAGCCAGGCAGCGAAGCGTGAGAAGGGCTCGCACGGGATTCATTGCGGCCACGTGTTTCTCAGCTTCAGCCGTTTTCCCATCAAAGGAGAAGCCACACAAATATCTCAAGTTTTATTATTGCTATGACAGAGGAAGCATTTTCTGTCTGAAATAACAGCTGTAGGGGTTTTCTTGGATAGTATGGAGCGATAGTGGGCCTTTTGACCCAAGCAGAAGCTGCATGGGCTCGCTGAGGATGATGATGGTGTGCTATGGTGTATCTGAACCTTGCTCAAAACATGCAAGCTTTGCTTCATTTTTTTTTTTTTGCTTTTTTTCTGCGGGGTTTACATGCACCACTCGTTTTGTACACTTCTTTCTTCTGGTGCACATTGGTCTGTGCACAAGCTGAGAGCCGATTCTCAGGGAAGGTTCGGCTCCCCGTCGACATCCCGAGAGGAGCGGGATGAAGGCATGCTGAGGCAGCGGGGTGCAGGGGAGGCGTGCAGCACCCTGAGCTGAGGGATCCCCATGTGAACCCCACTTCATGCCGTCCTCCCTCTCCTCAGTCAACTGGGGGCTCCCCTCCGGGTCTGCCCTGGTGTCCTTTGGAGACCCTTCAGGAGAGCATCAGCTGGGGAGACCTTGTGCAGCCGGTGGGGATGGTCAGATGCCAGCTTCCATCCCTGGAGGTATTTAAAAGATGTGTGGATGTGGTGCTCAGGGATATGGTTTAGTTGTGGACTCGACAGTGTTAGGCTTATGGTTGGACTCCGTGATCTGGTGAGACCCCACCCAGAGTACTACGTCCAGCTCTGTGGCCCCCAACGTAGGAAAGACATGGACCTGTTGGAGCGGGGCCAGAGGAGGCCACGAAGATGCTCTGAGGGCTGGAGCCCCTCTGCTGGGAGGACAGGCTGAGAGAGTTGGGGGGGTTCAGCCTGGAGAAGAGAAGGCTCCGGGGAGACCTTAGAGCCCCTTCCAGTCCCTAAAGGGGCTCCAGGAGAGCTGGGGAGGGACTCTGGATCAGGGAGTGGAGCAATAGGATGAGGGGTAACAGCTTTAAACTGGAAGCGGGGAGATTTAAATGAGATATGAGGAAGAAATTCTCTCCTGTGAGGGTGGTGAGCCCCTGGCGCAGGTTGCCCCGAGCAGCTGTGGCTGCCCCATCCCTGGAGGTGTTCAAGGCCAGGTTGGATGGGGCTTGGAGCAACCCGGGCTGGGGGGGGGTGTCCCTGCCCAGGGCAGGGAGGTTGGAACTAGAGGTTCCTTCCAACCTGAACCATTCTATGATTCTAAAGGTCTTTTCTAACCTAAATGATTCTGTTTCCACTCTGTGAGGGGGAGAGATGACGATTCCACACGTGGTAGAATGAGGAGGTGGCTGCCCACCTGGGCCTGCTGTGGGATGGGAGCAAGGGGACCCTTTGGCTCCAGGGAAGATCCCGCACTGCGGGATGACCGGGAGAGCGATGCCCGTAATCCAGACCTCTTAAAGCTGCTGCTGTGCTGCTTTGGGTGGAGAAAGGTTTGGATGAAGGCACTGTCTGGTGGGTGCCAGAGCTGCTCCCCCCACATCCAAGACCGTGAGATAAGTCGAAGGAAAGCGTAGGGGTGTATTCCCTCCCTCCCCCGGCATGCACATAACCCCAAGGCTTGGCTGGTGTTTCAAAACAGCTCTTTGGCTGTTTTAAATTTAGGAGACGGTTCACGTGGGCGTGGGCTGCGCTGTGGGGCAGGAGCGGGACGGGGCATCCGTAGTGACCGGACCTGCTTCTCCTCCTCCTGCTGGGTCCACCACCCTCCCTGGCCCAATGCTGTATTCCCACCCCACCTGCGACATCCCTGCTCCCGCTTCCGAGTCAGGTCATCAGGAATTAGGGGGTTTGGGGGGAGCTTTTGGTGTTGGGGGAAGAGGAGCAGCGGTGAGGGCGGCTCTTGCGGGGTCTGTGCACCCACACCCCTGTGTCCCCGATGTACGACGTTGTCCTGTAATCACGTTCGGGCTATAAAACGTGCTCTTTTTGGCTTGAAAAGTCACGTTGGCGTGGACTTGCAGAGCACACAAGCACGCAGCTCCTGCCTCTGCAGGCACGGGTTGAAGTCAGTGTATCAGCATCTGTCTTGGTGCTTGACCTTTTTATGTGCTCTCTCTTGCAAACAGATTTTTTTGAAGATTTGGGGGTGGGGGGAGGGAAAGGAAAAAGGCAATCCCGGTGGGATGGCTTCATCTTTAGTCCCAGTTTGTTTCCTGGTGCTCTCCTCTGTCTGTAAGAGGAAGATAATCTACCTGGCAAGGGTACTGGGAAGCTAAATTAATTCACGCTGAGGTCTTCAGATAGAAAATGCTGCAGTAAGCACAAAGTGTGGGTGTAGGCACGGTGCTGTATAGCACTCGGATGGCGCCGTATAGAAATGTGCTGATATCTTCCAGCGTGGCTTTAAAAATCGCCTGTACTGTTGAAAGTGTAAATATAGGAAGAAGAACCAGCCCAGCGGTGCTCTCTGCGACCTCCATCTACCGAATCTTTCCCTTCTTTCTGTACCCGCGTCCTCATCGTGTGTTACAGGTCCCCACTCAGAACCTGCGCTTGCGAGAATCTTTATTTTTCCCTATCTGGCCGTCCCGGAGGATTGCAGCTCTTCGTGAGGAGGCCTGACCCCCCTCCTGTCACCAGGCAGCGAGGTTTAAATAAAAGGACAGTTTCTTTGGGTAGGAAAAAATAAATAAGGCTCCACCTGAATTTCCTTTTTTTTTTTTTTTTTTTTTTTGTTGTTGTTTTGTCAAGAATAGCCTGGAATGATCCTCAGTAGAAACGAATAAGAGTTGAGGTGTCTGAGCTGAGTGTAATAATTCATTTGAGCTGAGTATAATAATTTATTTTGAGCACGCTGTGGAAGCAGGAGGCTGCGGCAGCTTTGCAATCCTTCATGGGGGTGAAGGGGGCAGAGCTGGGGATGGGGGTTCCCCTTTGGGGTGCGCCTGGATGTGCCCATGTGCGTGAAAAATGAGACCTCCCCGTTCCTCCAGCACGCGAGAAGCGTCGCTTTGCTTCATCGCCGTGCAGATGGTGGGTAAAGGGGAAATTGCTCCGCAGACCCCTCTGCTGCCCTTTGCACTGAGGTTTCCTTGCACAGAGATGGGAGTTTTCCCCTGTAGGAACACGGCTGTCCGTAACAAGATCTTTGAAACTAAATAAGTAGGTTTTTTTGGTCTGGAAAATGCTTTTAGATCCTTAAGCAAGAAGGGAGCATGCTGATCCTCCAGTCTGGCCAGACAATTGCGCTCCGTCGTTCCCGTAGCCGAGCTCCTGTTTTTTGGGTGAGCTGGATTTTATTTCGGTGTTTTCCATCGGCTCCGTGAAATGGGGTCAGCTCTTGCCCGCCGCTCTCTCCAGCGGATGATGTGCTTCTCTGGCAGGAAATCCTCTCTCCTGTGCCCAGCCTCGCCGATGGGACATGTCAGCAGCGCGTCGGGCTTTTATCAGGAGATGAAAGCAGATGCTTAGCGCTTGGGGCCGGGGGGGGGGGGGGGGGAGGNNNAAGGTGTGTCCTACGTGTTTGGCTCTCCCCATCCCTTCTCCCACCCCAGGAAGGGATGGTGATGGGTAGCGGCATCCCTCCTTCCCGTCCCCTTGACTGTCCGGTTCCGGTGGGTCCCATCCGCATCACGAGGGGCAAATAAATATTTAAAAAGCACGCGGAGCGACTGACCGGCTTGCAGCCCATCAAACACACCAGTTGCACGGACTTCAGCCGGGGCCAGCGGGTTTTCTTCTGCCAGGAAGAGCCAGGTTGAGCGATAAAGGCCCCCTTGTAAACGCGTATTGCCTTAAGCTATGTTTCCACAGCTTTCCGTCTGTTTACCGAGAGTATTCAGACATGTAATTCCACCGGATCTGGCTGCTTATGGAGAAGGCTGGATTATTTGTGTTTCATAAATAAGGCCAGAAAACACAAGGTCCAGAGCACTGAAAGCCAGCTCTGCATCACTCCTAATGGGGTTTCTTTTTTGGTCCCACTCTTCTGCCTTTTGTTTTTTTACTGTTTTATTTTTTTTTTAACCATAGCTCCCCTTTCCTCTGGCCCATATTCTCTCCCAAAACTTAGCAAAACCCCATAAGCCAATTATATTGCCACAGAAGAAGGCATTTCTGCCCCCTTCGCACCCCTTCTGGCTTTGTCCCATATGCTTTAAGCCCCGTGGGGTGCGGCCCCCCAGCACGGCCGAGCAAACCTCGCCGCTGGAAGGAGGACGGGCACGGGGCTGCTTTTAGCATCAGCTCCTGCTTTAAACCAGTCGTGGCTCCATATCTGGCTCGTGCCCCTCCCCAGGAGAGTCTTTTGTGGGCTCCCCACTCCCCATGGCCCCTCGCTCACCTGGAGGGTCCTCTTTCTGGTTTAATGCTGCTAGCATGTATGTATTTATTTATTTTGGTAAGGTAAAACCTTATTTTGAGAGGAGCTGGGATTATGTATATTGAGGTCTGGGTGCCCCGAGGAAGGGAGGAGAGACCCATGGGGAGGAGACGGTCCCGGCACATCCTGGTGTGTCTCAGGGGTTTGGTGGAGCATCTCGTCTGGGTGAGCTTTTGTGTTCCCCACCACCTTTTCCCGCCTCTCCCGTTCATCCTCCTGGCTGTAAAACCAGCGCAGGGCCGAGGCTGGTTTACACTGGGACATGCGTGAGCTGAGAGCTCTGCCTCCATCTGCCCCCCACGGGGCGCAGCATCCCTCACTCGACTCCCGTGGAGCCCGCAGGGAGAGTGGGGTCTGTAAAGGTAAACGAGCGCTTTGCTTAATTAGAGATCTCTGGACCTTTTCCAGGTGGATGCCCATGGAAGCAGGGAACAGCTTGTGTCCTCAAGCCAGGCACCTGGACCACAGCTCCTGGGCTTGCACCCGGACCCTGCAGTGATGGTCAGGCTCTGCAGGGGGGGGGGACCACTAAAGCCTATTTTTTTTTCGCATAGAGAGGTCTCTGATGATAGTTTAGCGGTCCAGCCTGTCCTTAAAGCACCTTGCAGGAACGGTTAAAGTAAAAGCAGTGCTGGTACAAATGCAGCCATATGTTCATCTGAACAGGAGGGTGTTGATTCAATTAGCAGAAGACTTTGGAGGAACATCTGTGAAGGGGTAGGAGAGATTTCCCATACCACCAGCACGGCAAGTCCTGTTCCTGTCGGACCCGTGCTTGGTCTCCAGAGCCGAGCCAGACTCTTCCTCTTAGACTGTCTCACCGAGATGCTGCCTCCCTCAAAATTNCCTGTTCGGGATGGTTTGCAGGACAGCTGACGCGCACAGCAGTAGCACGGCGTGCTCCTTCAGCCAGGCAAGCCTTGGTTTTCCTAACTTGGAAAGAATTGCTTTGGATAAACTCGGTAAAGTCTGGATTTGTGTCCCGTTGGCGTCGGTGAACAGACGCCCGTTGTTTTACGGAGCTGTGGGTGAAAACCTGAGAGCTTTCCTTTGGCTGTAGCGTACGGGGCTAAGATCTGGGGATGCCCCAGGTGTGTGAGAAGCACCGAGCTGGGGTCATTTACCTGCGCTCTAATCCACGCTGCTGGGACCCTCGGTGCTGAAATTGGGGGGGTTAAAGGTAGCCTCTGCGTGCATCGTCAAACTTCTGCCGTACCCGTGTGGTTAGCTGTATCCCTTAGGCCACAACCTGCAGGGTGCCGCCTCCTCAGCATGATAGGGGATTTGGGATGGGGACATTCCAACGGGACGTGTGGCCAACCCTTTTGATGACTGACTAGCAGATGCATGGGAAGTCCTCCCAGTAGCAAGGCTTATGAAGTGACGTTTTCCCAGTATAAGTTCTTGTTTTCCAAAAAAACAGCATTTCTGGGGACTTCCTTGGGTTCCATCCAGACCAACTGGGCTGAGCTGTAAGTTTGGGAAACGGACCTCATAAGCAGAAGAACAATAAGAAGCTGTTTGGGCTACTTCTTTTCTAATAGAAAACAGACCTAAGGACTTTGTTTCTTGTTCTGGGGGAAGTAAATGAGTCTTTGAAGCTTGGCTCGCTCTCTGTGTGACTTTTCAGCATAGCAATTAATATAAAAAACCCCATTTTAAATGTATCCTCTGAGAAGAGCATCCATGGCGTCAGACCGTAGATTTAGGGATGATGGATCATCACGACCATAGCGGTTTGGGGATGATGAAGGCTGCACTTGGCAACTTCTGTGTTTGCTGATGAGAGTTGCAGCAGGAAGGAGACGGGGCTAATCCTACGAAATAACAGTGCGCAGAGAGTCTGCGCTTTGTATCTTCAAAGCATCACGCAGCTGTGAATTAGTTAACACGAAACTTTTGCCTGCTCGGTCACGAAATTGTGGACCAAATTGCAAACCGCAGGGGAGCGATGCAGACCCCGAGTCTCGCCTGGCCTCGCTCTTCCCCTGGCTTGATGTGCAGCTGGATGTCGCACCACATCCCAAAGGCGAGGAGATGTTCGTGGACATAAAATGTTTGACACCAGCGATGTGTTCAGGAGGATGCGATCCTCCAGGCGAAAGTTCGGTGCTGGTTTGAATTCGTAAAGAGCGACACGTGAGCTGTATAGCCAGCATAATCTTCAAGCAGGCTACGTCTAAGAGGCTCTAGATGCTGATAATAAACCCAATTAGACTCTTACGGTGGTTTTTTAAAATGCCCCATGTGATGTTTCCAATGGCACTTTATATTTCAGACTTCCTTGGTAGAACAGCAGTAGGATCTAGAAATATCCGAGGCATTAACAGTGTCTCTGTCTCTCTCCCTTTTCCCATCCAAAGATAATAAGAGCTGCGGGGCTGCCCTTCCCCCAGAGCTGCAGGGCTTGTGCTGCTTTTCCTTGCATATTTTGGCAGGGAGAAAATAGCCTTGAAGTACGGTAAAAGACAGAAATATGCCGGAGCATCGGGAATCAAACCAGCCTCTTTGAGGATGGAGGAAGAGAACATAAAAGATATTTTTTTTCCTTCTTTCTAAAGGCATTAGGAGCAAAGCTGTCGTTCTTGGGGATGGAGGATCGTAAAGCACTTTCCTGGACTGGAGAAATGATTCAAACTGACAAGTTTCAAAATGAAAGCTGGGGAAAAGCTGAAATTTTAAGAATGACTGCTTGCACCGTTTAAAAAAACAAAAAACGCATTTGCTCTGCAGTTTTGCTGACGTTATTTCTCAGGCTGTGCACTAATGATTTGAAGGTAGTGCTAGCTTCTTGACTATTCCATAAGTTTTTAAACCCATTTTTGCTGGAGGAGGTGGCTGTTTTTTCTTCCCTTTTGTGCCCACTTACATGAGAGTGGTCGCTGTGGCTCTGTGCTGATGGGGTGAGCTGGCAGTCCCCTAAATGTCTTGTGCATTGAAAAGCCTTTGGGGGAAGAAGTGCAGAAAAAAGGCAAACTTGCTGCACTATGTGGACAATTTCAGTCCTTTGTGGTGTATGCTGGTGCCAGGAATATCTCAGCTTTGTGTACTGAAAATATATGCAATTTGGAAGTGTGTGTAAGTGATTTTAGACCTGATAGTGTCACTCAGCTGTGAGCACAGAGAAGATAAAAAATCCCCAAGAAATAACAAACAAAATGCTGCATCTTTGCCCTTTTATTTTTTTTAAAAGATACCTCATTAGCTGGTAGCACTCGTCTCTGCTGTGGCTTTGCAGAGGGGATTCATCATAGAAACATAGATTGGTTTAGGTTGGAAGGGACCTTAAAGATCACCCAGTCCCCCCACCCTGCCCTGGGCAGGGACACCTCCCCCCAGCCCAGGTTGCTCCAAGCCCCGTCCAACCTGGCCTTGAGCACCTCCAGGGATGGGGCAGCCACAGCTTCTCGGGGCAACCTGCGCCGGGGGCTCACCGCCCTCACAGGGAAACATTTCTTCCT
>VZSZ01006345.1:27322-37406 GCA_013398815.1 Ibidorhyncha struthersii
CCCCCGAGCTGGAGGCAGCACTGCAGGGGGGTCTCCCCAGAGCGCAGCAGAGGGGCAGAATCCCCCCCCTCGCCCTGTTGGCCACGCTGCTGGGGATGCAGCCCAGGGTGCCGGGGGCCTTCTGGGCTGCCAGCGCACATTGCCAGCTCACGGTGAGCTTCTCATCAACCTGCACCCCCAAGTCCTTCTCCTTGGGGCTGCTCTCCATGCATTGTCTTCCAGCCTGGATTTGTGCTTGGGATTGTCCCGACCCATGTGCAGGACCTTGCACTTGGCCTTGTTGAACTTCATGAGGTTTTCACAGGCCCACCTCTCAAGACTGTTGTGGTCCCTCTGGATGGCTTCCCTTCCCCCCAGGGTGTTGACTGCTCCACACAGCTTGGTGTCGTCGGCAAACTTGCTGCGGGTGCGCTCCATCCCAAGATCCACATCGCAGTGGGTTGCAGTGGGTCTGGGGGAGGTGGCACGAAGGGCTGGAGCGAGGTCCCCATCCACTGGCCAGACTGAACGGCAGATCCCTCTGCGTGGGCATCGCCGTCCTCGCAGCGGGCTGTCACCCCGGGGAGCAAGCGCGGGGCGTTTGGGAGCTGGCACCTTGCCTCTTCCCTCCCCCAGTCCCCTGAGCATCACTCGGGGCTGACGCAAGGCTGTGCCCTGCTTGCCGGGGATCCTGGCTTGTCCCTGTGGCCGTGGCGTGGACATTTTATTTTCTGTCGTCAGCCACAAGTACTCCTGCGTGCTCCTGGATAAGTCGCCGATCATCTGGCACGGCCTCGGCTCCCGCTGCTCCCTGCGAACCTGGCTCGACTCCATCGGGAACTGGTCACATCGCCCCGGGCTTCAACCTGGTGCAGCAGCACAGAGCTTAGGCTGGGAAGAATGTATAATGGACTGGCACAGAAGAGTCACTTTCCCGCATCGTTTAATGGGTGTTCAGTTTTTTTTACAACTACATCTGTCATTGTGACCCCGGAGTGGTTATATTCAAGCAGTGAGTGCAGCGATGAACGTCAGATCCTATGGGAGGAGAGACCTTCAGGAAGTGACCAAGAAGTCCCTGTTGATAATAGAAGCAGCTCTGATTTAAACCAGAGCTCTGTAGGGCTTTTCAGGGGGAAAAAGAGGCAAAGAAGAAATACATCATGTGTCAGTAATGACTTCAGGGGAAAAAAAAAAAAAAATTATTCCAGATTGCAAAGTGTCAGGCGTCTGGTGCAGAGCTTTTTGCGGTGCTTCTGGTGCACACTGCGAGTTGCCCCCGCTCTGCTGTCACATCTTGTGTTTTAGTTTCCTGGCAAGCAGTGGTGCATCCATGGTACAGGTTTGCTCCTGAGCAACACCGACTTGCGTCCGTCTGCAGTTTGTCTTTCTGCAGAAGGATGTTTTTGCCAATGGAAAAACAGATCTTAAGTCTCACAAAAGATGAGGTGGCTTCAGACGCCCACAGGTTTTGTTGGATCCTTTTTCTTTCTGGCGTGCACGCTTCCAAAAACAAGCGGGAATCCTTCCAGTGATGAGCACTGTAACTTCAACTTTCGGGAAGCTTTTTNNNTCTATGCATATTGTCGCTCATTAGTGATGGCAGAGAGCCTACAGGTATTTATCACAGCATCAGCCGTCCGGCGTCCCCGCAGCAGTGCCCAGCCTTTCCATAATGCTGGGGAATTCAGGCAAATACAGAACAGGGCAGATAAAATAAGTAAAAATTATGAAAGCCCTGTTGGTTATTTTTTTTTTTTGTTGTAAGAAAAGAGTGGAAATTAAATTTCAAATCATGACAGTCTGTGTTCAGATAAAAACGTAGCACGATGAGTTGCTGCGCTTCATATTAAGCATTCAAGCACTGCTTCTTTGCTGCCGGAGTGTTAGAGTGAGTCAAACTGCTGGGGGTGAGGAGTCGATAGCGAAGTACATGTAAAGAGATTATTGAAGTGCTACATTTTCTTCCTTTCTGTTGAATTGCCCGGTTCTGTTCAGTGGCTGGTCCCTTCAAAGCAAAGACAGTCGTCAGGGGGTGAGACCAGGCTGAGGATGTTTTCCTCTTCAACCCCCAAGTTAAGGTGAGATCGGTCGACTTCTAAAACTCTTGAGACAGACCAGAAAAAAAAAAATAAAAACCAAGAAAAAATAATCAGGTAGTCTGAAATACAAGAGAAATAAGCTTCGATCCCCTCGTTTTCTCCCTATGTATTTCGTGGTGCCGAAGCTACCTTGTCATTCTGCTCTCCGGTTTCCACTTGAGTGAAGTTTAACACGTCGCTGAGAAGAATGAGCGTGTAGTAAATATAATGATTCATCATTCCTACTGTAGTGAAAAGGGAGGTGGGGAATGTCTGTCAAGTTCTCCAAGTCCTCGAATTAAATGTGTAGGGATTTTGAATAACCTCTTGAGTTAGCAAATAAAAGCACTAATTTTAGTGTCGAGATGATATTTAATTGAAAGGCAACCAAAGGGACATACTCATTTTTAGGCAACTAACAAAAAAGTATAAATACAAAATAAGTTTAAAATAAAGTAATTGGAAATTAATTGAAATTCAATTTTAATTAGGTGCCCGAAATTGGATCGTCTGGATCCCTGGAGGTCCTATCTCTGTCTCGTCCCTTTTTTTTCCCCCCTCTGTAAGGCAAATGCCAATTAATTTTTAAAAGTTCTTTAAATAACTTCATGTCTGTGACCTGTTGCAAGTTGGTGGGACTCAAGTGTTCAGAGGTTTAAGAACCTGCGTGCCGTTGTAGTTACGGAATAGCTGCAAAGGGGAAGGAGCGCTCAGGTCTTTGTGTGTCTTAGATGCCCAGTTTTCCTTAAAAGCAGAAGAAAAAAACAAAAAACAATTTTGCTGTTCTGCTTTGAAATATTACCTGTGCTGGTTTTCTTCTCCTGGCCGGAGAGAAGAGGGTATGGTTTGGACCTCTTAGTGAAGATCTTGCGTGTTTTTCTGTCAAGTACTAGATATCTGGAGATGCTTTGGCTTGCTTTTTGCAACATCTCCAGCTGTGGTAGCACCTTAAGGCTGACCAGTGGTACAGGATCCATCCTTTGCCCTTGGGGGCTTGATATCCATCTAGCAAAGGTCCTCTTGGATGTCTAGACAGGCTTTCAGTTAGCCCTGGTGTCCAAAGCATTTCGCCAGGCACTGCCTCTGTGCAGAGAGCTCCTGGAGCTGGAGGAGGTGGACCTGTTGGAGTGGGTCCAGAGGAGGCCACAAAGATGCTGCGAGGGCTGGAGCCCCTCTGCTGTGAGGACAGGCTGAGAGAGTTGGGGGTGTTCAGCCTGGAGAAGAGAAGGCACCAGGGAGACCTTAGAGCCCCTTCCAGTCCCTAAAGGGAGTCTCCAGGGAAGATGGGGACAAACTTTTTAGCAGGGCCTGTTGCGATGGGACATGGGGTAATGGCTTTAAACTAAAAGAGGGCAGATTTAGACTAGACATAAGGAAGAGATTTTTTTACGCTGAGGGCGGTGAGCCCCTGGCCCAGGTTGCCCAGAGAGGTGAAGATGCCCCATCCCTGGAAACATTCCAGGTCAGGTTGGATGGGGCTCTGAGCAACCCGGCCCAGTTGAAGATGTCCCTGCGCATGGCAGGGGGGTTGGCCTAGGTGATGTTTAAAGGTCTCTTCCCACCCAAACTATTCTATGATTCTGTGAGATGCCCAAGTGTTCCCCTGCTGCACCCTCTGCAGTCAAGGGGATGCAGGTGCCAAAATTTCTTCTTGGAGCATCATTGACTTTCCTGGTAGGATCGGGATGCTGCTCCTGGCCACCCTGAGGGATTTTGCTGCGGATTCTGCCCTTGACAAGTGAGGACACGGCTCATACCAGCCGCTGGGCTGGTGGTGGGGTGAGGAATGTCCTCTGTCTAGACGGATGGGTCTGACTCAGGGAGCGTGCGGTTTTGGGAACGGCCTCACCGGCTCCCTCGGGGCTGGGCTCAGGTGCACCCAACCGCTGCTATTTTTGTACCCGCAGAGAGAGGGGAGGATCGGGGCTCATTCAGGCAGCCCAGCAGCAAAGATCAGCAAGATGCCGCAAAGATGAGCGGACCGTGAAGCGCTCCGCCATGCTCGGGCCAAGTCGTCCCCCGCTGTGGCATCCCCAGGGTGGCCTTGCTGGAGGAGGAAAGGCTAAATGGGTGCAGCCTGTGGGGTTTGCCTGGGCTGGGTGCAGGGGGAGGCAACCGTTTCATGGGGAATACCTGCACCGTTCCCACCTCCATCACTCCATCTCTCGCCTGGCCTGGGTCCCCGTTGGGTCCCCACTGACTGGGGAAGCTGGCAGCATGTTCGGGCTCCTCAACAAGGCTGTATCTTGATGCTTATTGTCTCTAATAATACAAATCCAGGCTGGGTGGAGGATGGATTGAGAGCAGCCTTGAGGAGAAGGACTTGGGGGTGGCGGTGGATGAGAAGCTCACCATGAGCTGGCAATGTGCGCTGGCAGCCCAGAAGGACCCCGGCACCCTGGGCTGCATCCCCAGCAGCGTGGCCAGCAGGGCGAGGGGGGGGATTGTGCCCCTCTGCTGCGCTCTGGGGAGACCCCCCTGCAGTGCTGCCTCCAGCTCGGGGGGTCCCAACAGCAGAAGGACACGGAGCTGTTGGAGCGGGGCCAGAGGAGGTGACAAAGATGCTGCGAGGGCTGGAACCCCTCTGCTGGGAGGACAGGCTGGGAGAGTTGGGGGTGTTCAGCCTGAAGAAGAGAAGGCTCCGGGGAGACCTCTGAGCCCCTTCCAGTGCCTAAAGGGGCTCCAGGAGAGCTGGGGAGGGACTCTGGATCAGGGAGGGGAGCCGTGGGATGAGGGGGAATGGTTTTAAATTGGAAGAGGGGAGATTTAGGTGAGATATGAGGAAGAAATGTTTCCCTGTGAGGGCGGTGAGCCTCTGGCGCAGGCTGCCCCGAGAAGCTGTGGCTGCCCCATCCCTGGAGGTGTTCAAGGCCAGATTGGACGGGGCTGGGAGCAACCTGGGCTGGGGGGAGGTGTTCCTGCCCAGGGCCGGGTGGGGGAACTNCTGGGGGGAGGTGTCCCTGCCCAGGGCAGGGTGGGGGAACTGGGTGATCTTTAAGGTCCCTTCCAACCTAAACCATTCTGTGATTCTAAGATGCCTTTGTCCTGCTTGGTCAGAGAAGCCGTGTTTAAAAGGGTCTTTAATATCTGTGAGGCGCTTTCACTTAATGACTTGAACTGCAAAGCTCATTATTGTTGCATAAAAAGAAGGAAAATGTCAAGAAAGAAGGAAAACCAAGTTTTCTTGTCCTTGTGCTGCATTTGCAGGACCCGAGCTGCTCAGGGCTATGCCCATCAGTTTGCATGTGTCATACATGCACAAGCCGGCACGTGTGTGCACGCCGGGGGGGACCGGGACAGCGTATGGAGGAGCGGGTCTCCTTTCCCCTCGCCCGGGTGTTGTGGTGTTCAGCCGCTTGCGATGAGCTCCTCAAGTCGACACCGTTTCCTTCCACCTCTCGGAGCTCCAGAAAAGATGGGTTTCGCTCAGGAAGTCGGAGCGGCTGTGTTATTTATAGAAGAATTATTTGTTTGGATGTGAATAACCTCAGCGTTCGTTGGCAGCGAGTCGGTGATCAGATTCCCCGTCTGCTGTGTTATGGCACCTTTGCTGCTGTGGAGAGCCTCTTGGATCCCGGGGTGTTTTCCCGTGCCGGATCCCTTCCTCCCCGTACCCCTGCCCATCCCAAGGCGCTGTCCCGCGGTGTCCCCTCCGTGCTGGCTGTCCCACACCATCCCTGATGATCCCTGATGGTGGTGCATCAGCTGGCACGCAGCTCAGAAATCCGCTTTAAAAGCATCTCCCCGTGTATATTGGGTAAGGTGGTACCCCCCAAAAAAAAGCTGATAACCCCCCCATTTTTCAGTGCAGGCTTCAGAAAAGACACGAGCCTACGTTTAGCTGCGCCTTACTCATTTTGCTGGTTTCCCCATTTCAGCTCTGAAGTGAAATCATCCCTCAGCCTTTAACTAATGGAAACTTGGTTTAGGTGCCAAGATAGAGGCAGCAGAACCTGAAACTATTTTTCCAAAGCGCTGGAAACATTGTGCAGCTACAGCTACCATAGGGGAGGCAGGATGGAAACGCTCGCACCAGGTTTGTTACCTCTGATACCAGTTTTCCAGAGATAAGGTTTAAGTCCCCGGCATCGTTCTGCAGCGAAGTGGATTTGTTTGTCGCTTCAATATAAGGTTTTTTGGTTTGAGGCTGAATCATCTTATTTTAGCTGAACGGAGGACCCTCAGAAGATGAATGTGTTTCTTCTGCACACTTCCCCGTGCTCTTTTTCATTGTCAGAGCTATGTTAAGACTCCTTAGAGTAATTAGGAATCTAACCCTTCGCTTTCCTTTTCTTTTGCCTTTTTAAAATTAGGGGAGAGGACTCATTCTTCCTATTCAGCTGAGAGTCCACGTGAAATAAAATCTCCCAGAGTGCGGTGTAAGGTTGAGTAATGTCATGTGTAACGCTGACTTGAGCATCTGCATCCTCTAACATGCGAACCGAGAAGAAAACAGGGTGGGTTTTTTCGTTGATTTTTTTTCCCCTTTTTTTTTTTTTTTAAACAAGGTGTGTGGTTTGTTTGTGGAGGGTTTGGAAAAACCTCTGGAGTTCCTCTGCATGTATGTGCAATCTTCAGGCATACTTGTCTGACTGTCCTAGCTGCTAATTTAAAGGTCAAAGTTTTGGAGGTTTCCCAGTGTATATCGTCTACCGTGATTATTTTTTCCATATAAAAAAAAATAAATGCTAGTACTGTTTAATTGTTTTCCAGTTGATTTAAGCTCTTGTGGAGGGGTTTCTTTTTGCACCGGTGGGGTATTGCCCGAGTGTGTGCAGCGTGTCCCGCTGGAGCTCCCTCCGGCGCAGGCGAAGGGCTTTTTCTTTATTTAATTCTCTAAACACGATTCAAGTCTCAAGTATGAAAGTCTGATGAGGGGAAATACTGCACCAGAACATTTGCTTGTGGTTTTTTCTCTTCTCTCCCTCCCTTTCCCTGTGCGTGCCTGTGAGAGAGGGAGAGCGAGGGTTTGTGCGGAGGGAGGGGGAGGCACCAGCCAAAATTTTCCAGCGGGGAGCTTGGCATGCCTGATGTGCTGGCTCCTTGCTAGGATACTTAGAGGGAGGTGGAATAGCTCAAACTGGGGTAAT
The DNA here is from genome assembly GCA_013398815.1 of Ibidorhyncha struthersii. Taxonomy (NCBI): domain Eukaryota; kingdom Metazoa; phylum Chordata; class Aves; order Charadriiformes; family Charadriidae; genus Ibidorhyncha; species Ibidorhyncha struthersii. Next base: position 34,473 of record VZSZ01006345.1, read on the forward strand.
TGGGCTTTAACCTGCGGCTGGACAGACAGCAGCTTCTCAAGATGAGCGGCTCTCCCCCACTTTTTCCTCTGACCCTCTCTCCCCCCATCACCTCCGGCCGACGTGCATTTAGGTTTGGCCCCAAATGGCTTTGTGTTCGGGATGGGTGGAGATGAAAAGGGCTCAAATGGGATGAGGAAGGAGTACACCAGCTCTGGGTCCCAGCCCCCAGCTCCCAAGGTGGATGGTACCACAAGTAATTTAGCTATGGCAAGATTAAAGGAAGGACTGCTTATCTAATTACCCCAAAGGATAATTATAGCAAGGAGCACAAGTTGAGGGAATGAACTTTCTGGGTCTGACTCATCCACTTTGCTCCTCTCTGGCAGAGCAGAGTGGGTGGGGATGTCCCCAGAGATGCTTCCCAGGCGCCTTGGACACGGGGCGATGGCTTCACCCGAGCTATCAGCCCGGTCTCCGGAGCTGTGGGACCCAAGGGGGTACACCAGGATGCAAGTCAAAGTCACGGCCTTTTGGCTTCAGCAAACTTTGAGGGGTGCAGGACTTACGCTGCGTCATTGTACAGCCCCAGGAGAATCCAGGAAAGTCCCCTCTCCTCTTCCAGGCATCGGTTTGGGTTTGGTGTTTGGGGTCCGAAGGGAGGCAGAGGGTTTGCCGGCGTGATCCCTTGTGTAATGCGGGGCCGGAGATCTCCACTCGGCAGTTCCCGAGCCGTGTCCCCTGCTCGTTTGAACTGGGCCATCTGCACTTAATTAGGGCAGAGTTTTCTTCCAAGAAGCTCGTTCTTGAATGAATGCTGTTGAAAGGTGTGTTTGTTCTATAAGTACTTGTCGTGGGTCCTCCTGGGCTGTCCGTGGGAGGAACCTCGAGTAAGAGATGCCCCATCGCCCATCCAATTCTTTAATTTTTATTGGTCACTTATCCGCTGGGCTACACCTGCTTTCCCAGGCCCCTTCATTAAGCACCAAAAGAATTAAAATGTCAGATATCCCCCCCCCCCCTACCCCCAGCTTGATTTCCGTTGCCGTGCTTTATAACTGGATAGCAGTGATGCACCCTCGAAGGAATGCCGGGAACCGCTGCCGTTCGGGATCTTCTCCCAGCCCACGGAAACTCCGCATTCTTCGGCCAGCTTGCGGCACGCCAGCGCATTCCTGCTCCATGAGGTGGAAGCAATACTGGTAGTGTGAGCTGTGATTTCTGCGGCCGGGGTGGGGAAGCGCCGCTTTAAAAAGCCTCTTAATTATATTCTTTCTCGGCAACGCATCAGCGCTGTTTTTAGCCCATTACGAACGCCGCGATTTTTCTCTTAAATCACGCCTATTAGCTGATTGACCTAGTTCTTTTTTTTTTTTTCTTTTTGCCATCACAAAGTGTTCTATTTTCAGACACTTTACAGCCCTTGAAGAAGAAGGGAGGGGGGGAAAATAAGGAGCCCAGCCCTGTTTCACACCCGTCGCCTTGCTCGCCTGCCGATGGCGGCATTCGGTTCTTCACCTGGAAGCACAGATACACCGCAAGTCCCTGCGCAGTCTGGTCATAGCTGCTGCTTTGGAATTCTCCCTAATCCCCTAATTTCCTCGGGCGGTGATGCTGCCAGCAGGACTTGCCCCTAACCATTCCGTTGCTGCATCCATCCCTTGCTGGTGCCTGGCGCCGTGGTTGTGCCGCAAACCAGCCTCTTCATTCAATCCCAACGGGGAGTGGAAGGGTGCAGGTCCCATCAGCCACTGTACAGGAAAAAGGGTGGGGAGGAGATCTGGGGGTGCTCACAGAGGTGGCGAGGGGCGATGTGAAACCCTCCACCATGAAAGAAGAGCGTAATTCAATTTGCCGTGTGGGTGTGGAGGTGGGAGCGAGGTTCTCGCCTCTCTTTGCGAGCTCCTCCGCAAGCAAAGGTGAGGCTCCTCCACGCCGTTGCACCCCACGGTGCTGCTATGGGTCGCGTCTCCTCTGGGATGCCACGTGCCGGGGTTGCATGCCTCAAGGAGGGAAGGATGGGAGAGCTCTTCCCTCACAGTTTCATAACAAATTCCCTTGCAGCAAAACCGGGCTTTGGGGAGGTGTGTTGGCTGCAGGCTAGGAGAGGACCGGCTGCTGGAGACACTAATCTGGGGTCAGACGTGGGTCGGGGTGATGGACCCTCTGGGTTTGTGATCAATACGAGGGGTGTATTTATCGAAATTCCTCCCCTTGTCCTTAGACCTGGCAGGTCGGAGCCTTGCTGCATGCTGGCAGTGACCTGCCCTCGTTTAAATGCTGATGAACTTGAAGTGAAAGTTGATTTGTCTGGTTTGCATATTAAGCAGCAGTTCCTTTGAGGAAGCTGTTAAATGCGATCGTTACTGACGATGCAGGAGGTCGGGGCCTCTTCGGCCAGGGATAAAGCGATGAATGAAAGATGCGCTGCCTGGGGGATAAACCTCTGCGTTAGTCCCGTGTCAGCAGATAGTGCACCTGGGAGAAGTATTTGCGGCAGCCTGCATTCGGGGCAATGATTAAGGAAAATCGGTCTATTTAGTTTATCCAGGAGGACACGAAGAACTGATCCATGCGTGTATAAATACCCACGCGGGCGGTTTCAGCGGCGGTTGGTTTTAAAAACGCAAAGGGTTGCAAGTGGATGCTGGAGACATTCAGGCTGGAGATGGAGTTTGGGTTTTTAGCTCGTTGTGTAATTAAGCTTTGCACCAGCTTACTAGGGGCTCGGGTGGGTTCCGCGTGGGGTTCAAGTCGGGGATGTCAGCTTCCCGGAGTGTATCTGCTGTAGGTGCTACAGAGCAGGGTGCGGGGCTCCCCGGGTGTACAATTCTCTTTACTCTCTTAAATTCAGCAAATCATAGAATCATAGAATGGTTTAGGTTGAAAAGGACCTTGAAGACCATCCAGTTCCACCCCCCGTGCCCTCGGCCGGGACCGCCCCCCCCCACGCCA
>VZSZ01006345.1:44569-80122 GCA_013398815.1 Ibidorhyncha struthersii
GCTCCAACAGGTCCATGTCCTTCCTATGTTGGGGGCTGCAGAGCCGGAGGCAGTACTCCAGGTGGGGTCTCCCCAGAGCGCAGCAGAGGGGCAGAATCCCCCCCCTCGCCCTGCTGGCCACACTTCTGATGCAGCTCAGGTCACGGTTGGCCTTCTGGGCTTTGGTCACACATTGCCGCTCATGTTGAGCTTCTCATCAGTCAGCACCCCCAGGTCCTTCTCCTAAGGGCTGCTCTTGATCCATTCTCCATCCCTTCTCACTGTCCTATCCTATCCTGTCTTGCGTTCAGCAGCCTGTTCCCGTCCAGGTTGGCATCATGGAGGGTGTAGGAGAGGGGCGACTGTCCCAGGTCGGGTAGTGGTGACGCTGGGGTTCGGACAGGTCCCTGGCAGCTGCGTCCCAGGGAGAGCGGCGAGGCGCTTCTCCCAGTCTTTGTGCCCCGAGAGCCGATCAGGTTTCACCCCGAAATAACTTTCTTCTGCAAATAGTGGTGGCTGTTATAAGGTCTGAAACCTGAGCGTGGCCTTGCAATGGTCGCTTCATCAGGGTGGGAATTTATTGCATCTATCATCTCTCCCCCAAAACTGGTTTCCAGTTTTCTCCCAGTGGTATTTGGTGGGACTGGGGATCCAGGGCTTCTCACCGCCTTCCCCAGCTCCTCCCGGTGCTGCCATGGGCTGGTCCTGCTGAGCCCAATGCAATTTCACGCTCTGAACCGATGGTCAGCATCTGATGGCGAAGCACCTCTGGGAATAACATTCCCTCCTGCTGCGTTTCCGTATAAAACTTCTCACTGTTTATTTTGCGGCTTTTCTTGTCACACTGCTTCACATTGAGAATTGCAGTCGGTTGTCCGGTGACCATATGTGCGTAGTCCACAGCAGCAAAGGGACTGTGGAAAGTGGCAGGTCAGGAAATTTGTTCCTGATGTCCAGTTTTCTGCCTTTAACAAGTCTCTTGCTGCGTTGCTGTTTGTAAAGGAGCCCAGAAGAGGAGCGGAGGCTTTGCAAGCGTTACTCACGTGAGTGCTTTTCTTTATGGGATTGCCAGCGTGCGGGAGAGCTGCAGCCTCTTATTCCCTTCTATTTAAGGCATTTCTCCTCAAGGAGTGAACCAGGAGTAGCTGGTGGAAGAGTGTTGTCCTCAGGCTTTAGCGAAGGGCTACTGACTGCAAACGCAGCCCTCCGCGTCCGATGCTGTACTGGGTTTACGTTAGCTAAGAAACACCATCTCTTCCTAATACCAGGAGGAGACATGGTGGAAAGGCGGAGGAGAGAGATGATAACTCAGAGTTTTATCAACCCCATCCTGAAGTTTCCCTTCACACCACACAAGGAGAGTTGGAGACCTGGAAGACCTGAGCTGGGAAGCGCTGGAGCTTCGCTCTCCCAACGGGGAACCGGGATGTAGACCAGATCTCCCCCTGAGACGAAGGTTGCAGACATAGCACTGAGCGGGACGATGCTAATGCCATATCGCGACACAGCAAAGCCTTTCTCTGGCTCTTCCATGCTGGGTGGGTGCAGTTGTCACCTTTCCAGCCAGAATCCGAATTGCTGGAGGTATTTGGCAATTGGGTCCTTCTGCAGGGTAGAATTGCCTGCAGCAGAGCCGAGTGGCATGAGATTGCATGNAGAGAAGAGAAGAGAAGAGAAGAGAAGAGAAGAGAAGAGAAGAGAAGAGAAGAGAAGAGAAGAGAAGAGAAGAGAAGAGAAGAGAAGAGAAGAGAAGAGAAGAGAAGAGAAGAGAAGAGAAGAGAAGAGAAGAGAAGAGAAGAGAAGAGAAGAGAAGAGAAGAGAAGAGAAGAGAAGAGAAGAGAAGAGAAGAGAAGAGAAGAGAAGAGAAGAGAAGAGAAGAGAAGAGAAGAGAAGAGAAGAGAAGAGAAGAGAAGAGAAGAGAAGAGAAGAGAAGAGAAGAGAAGAGAAGAGAAGAGAAGAGAAGAGAAAGGAAAAGACAAGACTTTCAGTTGGAAGGGGCCTACAGTGATTATCTAGTCCAACTGCCTGACCGAGTCAGGGCTGACCAAAAGTTAAATCATGTTATTAAGGGCATAGTCCAAATGCCTATTAAACACTGATGGGCTTGGGGCATCATCCACCTCTCTAGGCAGTCTGTTCCAGTGTTTGACCACCCTCTCGGTAAAGAGAGGTCCAATCAAAACCTCCCCTGGCGCAGCTTTGAACTAGGTAGTGGCACCTTGACATTCCCCGTGGTCCCCTGCAGCCCGTAAGCTACTACTCCCACCAACGCATCTGTATTTTTGGTTGCTCATCATCTTACTGCGTTTTTCCAACTTTGCTTCTGGCCAAGATAAGCTTCTAGCCCCATTTCTGAGGATCCAGCAGTGCGCGTTTCTCTCCGCTCGTTTCTGCACGCTGTTTGCGGGGACGCCATTCGGGCTCGAGGCATTGCAGGGACAACTTACCGTGACTGCCAGGAGGGGTGAGGCAGGATTTACCCACTGCGGAATCCCAGAGAGCGTTGTGTAGCTCTCCTAATTTACTAGATTTCTGCGTGTTTACCGCGGTGTCGCTGTAGGTCGGCTCGGAGTCGCTTGAGGAGCGCAGTTGCTGATTGGCTGTAATCAATAGCCTGGAGGGGAAGAGAGGGGTCAGCAGCTTCCAGAAACCCTGTCGCTTCTCGTGTTCATCACTTCTGGAGTAGTGTACGTTGAATCTTTCCGTGTGGGTTATTGCAATGTGTTGCTGCTCTTCAGGGGAAAAAAACAGGATGCACGGGAGGGGATTTTCCTCTGCAGGAAAATCTGTTCCCCTCTCCACAAAGATAGCAGGTTTACATTTTGCTGAAAATTTATTCCCAAATATTATAGAATTTGGTCAAGAAAATTAAATCTCAAAGCCTTCTTGTGGGTTTTTTTGGTAGTTGAAAATGGATGGTTTAGGGAGGGAGGAGGAAGGATTTTGGTTTGACTGAAAATCTGCAGTAACTGGTAAAAGCTTTTCAGGTTTCAGGCATTAAGACGTGTCAAAGTCCTCATTGCTGGGAGCTGGGATAGCGCTTCTTTTTCTCCATCAGTCTTGAGGCTCAAACATGTTGTGTGACATGGAGATTTTACAATCGAACAGAAAATGTCATCCCACTTGAGCCTTGTGGTATTTTCACTGCATGTTTAAGGGTGATCTTCGCTTTCGCTCCTCCTTTGCTGTCTGCCCTAATGCTGGTGGTCAGCGTTGATAACACCAACCCTTGGACCACCATTAGCTGTTGGAGCTACATCAGCTGCTGCCAAACGTCCCCAACACCCATCAGTATATAAACTGGCGAAACGGGGCCGTATGAGTTTTTTTGGCTCCTCAACATAATTTTGGGGACTTTCATGGGCAGCAGCAGTTATGGGAGAGGAGCCGGTGTGTTCAGCACTATGCACAGCCAAACTGACCAACCGAGCAGTTACAAGGATCGGCTGTTCTTCACGTTAAATGTCCACGTTGACCTGTGTCATGTTGTGTTCACGGTGGAAGGAGCATCGTGGAAGCCTTCCCGGTGAAACAGCTGTGACTGCGGCACCGCCAGATTGTTTTATTCCCTACCCCCGTCCCCACCAAACGAAGCCTTGCAGCTCCTGGGATGTTTTCGTGAAATATAAATAAAAACTGGGTGAACAGCAGTTTTATTCTGAAGGAACAATGTCGCTCTTTGTTTCGAGGTCCTGCAGCATTTTGCGGGTATACGAGAAGCAGAATGTGAAGCTGGTTATAAAGGAAAGACAAGCCGGCTGCCTTTACGTGCCAGCCGCGGGCGGCACTGAAACGCGGTGAATTCCCTCGTGAAAGGTGCTTTTTAATCCAGCGTTTGTGCCTTCTGAGTGCTTGTTACAGCTGGCAAAGATACAGGGAGTCAGCCAAGTGCTGGTACCGCCGCTCCGGTACAAGCTGTTAACTGGTGAGAGTCAGCTCTTCCAGCCCACTTGGGGTTGGTTTTTTTTTTTGGTTTGTGAAAAAAAAAAGCAGAGTTTCACTTCGCTTTGAATGTCTCCCTTACAGATGCACAGATTTTTCCCCTCCTGCCTGACTCAGCCCCCAGCTCTTCCCCTCCCTCCCCTTTGACGTGGGCACTTCAGGGCAGGATCAAAGCGGGTGAAATTAGAAAGTCTCCTCCTTAGGGTGACTCATCGCTGGCTTTGGTCAAGTGCTTTGCGCTGGGTGATGTGAATAGCAGGAAGGGGAAGGGATGGATGGCTGCATTCCCTCCCTCCTCCTGCGCCTTCTGCACCCGGAGCGTGCGGCGTGGCGGGGGGTCTGCTCCTCCTCCCTTTGCACCCACGTTACCATAGTTTTCTGTTCATCGTACTTTAAAGGCAAAGCAAAATATGTCAGTTTTTACCCAGGGAGGAAATCCTGTCGAATCTGAGATCTGATCAGATCTATTAAATTGTTTTTTTCCTTTTATTTGCTGCAGAGGGTTTGGAGCGATGAGCAGCCAGGTGTTTCCCCAGGCTCCCGCAGGGCAGAGGGTTGCAGCCAGCCAAAGCCAGGGCTTGATTTTTACACCTCAAGCACTGCACAGAAATTTTCTCTTTTTAAGTCCTGGGTACGTTTTCCCAGTGAGGAGCTTGGCAGCGTAACATGCTTTTGCTTTTCAGCGTGTGGGGCTCTGCTCTGCAGCAAGAGGGGCTCCCCCGTATGGATGTTCTCTGTTGTCTGACGCTGTTTTCCAGCAGTAGACTCCATGCCCATGTAGCTCCTGAGGTTCCTAAGAGAGCTGAGAACTGGGCCAAAGCTCAGACCAAACCACAACCTTTCTCATCTTTTTTTTTTTTTTTTTTAAAAAAAGTGTTGGGAGAGCTGCACAAGTTTTGCGCAACCTGGATTTGTGCAAGAAGCCAATTTGTCATGGAAGGGGTTACCTGGGGGGCAGGAGCGCTCTTTCAGATGCTTGTGAAAATCTTAACAATGAAGGGAAAATAATTAATTCGTGGCCGGCAGATGCACAGATTCAGCCCGTTAGCCCGCGCCACCTGTGGTCCTCCTGAGTGGTCCTGGGCGCCTTTGGCTGGGACATGGAGGAGGATCCAACATTCATCCCGAGGGGTGGGCTGAGCCCCCGGCATGGTGGGGGTTGGACATGGAAGAGGATCCAACATTCATCCCGAGGGGTGGGCTGAGCCCCCGGCATGGTGGGGGTTGGACATGGAGGATCCAACATTCATCCCAAGGGGTGGGCTGAGTCCCCGGCATGGTGGGGGTTAGACATGGAGGATCCAACATTCATCCCGAGGGGTGGGCTGAGCCCCCGGCATGGTGGGGGTTGGACATGGAAGAGGATCCAACATTCATCCCGAGGGGTGGGCTGAGCCCCCGGCATGGTGGGGGTTGGACATGGAGGATCCAACATTCATCCCGAGGGGTGGGCTGAGCCCCCGGCATGGTGGGGGTTGGACATGGAGGATCCAACATTCATCCCGAGGGGTGGGCTGAGCCCCCGGCATGGTGGGGGTCCCCCGTGGCGTTGCTGTCATCTCAGGGCTTGTCTGTGTGCAGCTGCAGCTGGGGGGATCCATAGAGTTACCCCAATCAGGACCGTGTTGGGGCACACTGAGACCCACCTGAAGAAGCCAACCCGGGGCCACCAAGGAGGTTCTCCCCTCCTTTCTGCTCCAGTGTGAAAGCTTTGTTGTTGGGTGCAGGCATCTGCTCCAGGTTCAGGATGCGGAGTTTTCAAAGACCACGGACACGACATCGCGCACAACCTTCTCCCTCCAGCTCCTGGTCTCGTCTTTCTGCAGGGCTCGGTGGTGCCCGGCAGGACCGGAGGCAGCTTGGGCACAAGGGGGCTTTGCGACATTTTAATGCAACATTTTGCTAAGAGCAGCAGCAGATCATGACAGCGACTTTCATTCATAGCAAAACTTTCCTTAAAACCCCTCTCCTTTTTCTCCAGGCATTGCGTTTCCTCTTAATATGTGGAAATTACATTATTGGCCAGTGCGGTTCCAGCATTTATTTTTATTTTTAACATTTCCATGTCTGCTGCGGGACAGGAAGCAACGGTAGCAGTCCCTACCATCCAAAGATAGGAACCAGTTTGTTTTATCCTTTATTTTGGACGTGTTGAATTTTGCTGAGCGCGTCTTGGCCGAGCTCCAGGGTGCTGGACCGAGCCCACCATATTCAGAGAGAAGTGAATAATTACTACTTTGTGGTGGTAACGCGGGGAGGAACGAAAAAGTGTTTGCAAAACGCTTTGAAGATAATGACACCCCCCAGTTTTATGAGTGGCGGCGTTACAGAGCATGCTGTAGATAGCTCGTTAATGCTCGGTGATTAGAGGACCGGGCAAGAAACGCCGTTTCCAACGGCGCCCGATTTGGACTTCCTTTAAGAAGGGAGTGGTGAAAGGGAGGGCTTAGCCAAAAATAAACGAGCATCTCAAAGGCAGATGGTCCTATTCACAGACCTAAAATTACACCAGCGAGGGCCAGGCAGGACGAAAGGAATTAGCATCTGGTGGCGCAGGGAGGGTAGTGGCACCGCGCAGGGTGGGTGACCAGATGGCCTGGGCTCTGTCAGACGTCCTTCTGCAGGCGGTTTCAACCTTTCCCCACTTGCAGACCTCTGTATATTTTTTTTTTTTTTTTTTTTNGGTGCAGATTCCTCCGGAGCAAATGTCGGCTCGCTGGCAGGAGGCTCGCATCTCCCAGTTCCCTTTTATGGACCTGTTAACACCCAGCTTCTGCAGCCGCTGCAAGCCGGAGCGAGCGCCGAGGAGCCGTCGGCTCGGGCTGGGACCTTTTGGCAGCACAGCACCGCGGTTAATCCCAGGGATAGGCACACCAGCCCGGGCAGGGGGGAAAGCCCGTAAAGGTTCAAGCCACCTGGTTTCTCAACAAATGTGCAGCCGGTCACCTAATTTCTGTGGAAACTCCTTGCCTTATCCTCGCTGAAATTAGGTGCAATGAGCCGCTGGCTGCGGCCGCTCTGGGTGCTTGGGGCACTGTCCTCCTGCATCCTGGACGGATGCTCGCCAGCTGTTCCCCGGAGCAGCGTTTCGGGGCGCAGAGGGGCCAACGCTTGTTTAAGGGATTGTTTTCCCTTCTCAGCAGCAAAAGCCTTTTGCGGAGCCGTGCTGTGAATCCCATCAGCAGCCCGATCTAGGTTAAAATGACCTTTTTCGGTTTATTCCTCCACTCCTGATGTTATTTTCAGCCTGGAGGAGGCCGATGACCTGGTTCATGGCACAACCCCAGGAACGCTGGAGGGGTAGGGAGGTGGAAACCAGCGCAGGTGCTGGTGTACCCCTTGTACCCCATTGCCTGGGAACCCCTTGCACCCCATCGCTGCCTCAAGCCGCGGGTCACTGCAAGTGCATTTCTGTAGTGTGGCTTCAGACGGTGTTTGAAAACTCCTAAGGTTTTAAAAGCACTGTTACAGCGCAGGAGAAAACCTAAGAACCAAGATTTAAATCCCTCTCCCCCTCCTCGCGTATATGGGGGATTTGCGGGGAGGGACTGGATTTGGTCCAGGGTTTGTAAATGTTAATTACACAATATATCATACCATTCTGCGAAGGACAGGGCAGAAATCTCTGGAAGAAGTCGCTGACTGGTGGGGGTTTGCCTTCCTACGTAGCCACATTTATTTTTATTTTACTTTTGAGCTAGTATTCCAGGAAAGCCCATTAAAAGCTGGCAGCCGCCTGCTAGCGAGCAGCTTGCCGGAGCTGAGCGCCGACGTGTGATGCCGGAGGAGCCGCGCCGACGGTTGGGGATGACTGATGGCACGAGGTGTCGGTGGAAAGGAGGGGAAAAGGGGGATGTTCTCACTCCGCTGAACTTCCTTCCTTTGTGTTTCCTATTAAGCCGAGGGAACCGCGCTGATGCGGCTGCTTTTACAGCCTTCCAAGCTCCAATTTAATTGTGGATGATTTCATCCTGGCCTTTTAATGCTGAAGCCAGTGGCCTGCGTCATGCAGCAGTGAATTTAGGCAGATTTTATTTGCATGTGAGTCATTGAGCTTTTCCAGCTGAATGTCACCAACTTGGAATTTTTGTCTGATTTTGTTGTTGTTTTTGTCTCCTGGTGTTTTTCCACCGGGCTTTTTCCCTACCCCTCGCTGCCTCCACCCCTCCCATCCCTCCGCAACCCCCTCCCAAAAAATAGGAAAAGGCTAAATACGCGTTTCAGTTGGCAGTGCGAAAGGACGGGATTATGAATGTTCGGGGAGCGGAGGGGGGAAAAGGATGCTTTGTGTCGCTGGGAGGGAAGGACCGAAGCCAAGTCAAATTGAGGGCTCTAATTTGGGAGCGGTGTTATTGCAGGTCAGAGGGAGTCGGTTACTGGCTAAATTGGGAGAGCTGTCACATGCGGGAGCTGCAAATGCTGCTCACGTGGTTGGGGCACACAGGCTCTTGGACAACTCGGTTCGGTTTTGTTGACAACGCTTAAAAAAAATAATTAAAAAAAAAAAAAAGCCTGTTTATTTTCCCCTCAAAATATAGGCTCCGTAGCAGTGGCCCTCTGCCTCCGCTGCCTGCTCATCCCAGCCCTCGCCTGCCCTTTGCACAGAGAAGTTTATAAATAGAGCAACTCCTCCATTATGTGCAGCTTCAGTCTCTTTATTTTTATACTGGAATCTGTTCAATGATTAACAGTTTAAACCATGTGCTGTATATCAATACCTTACATACCCTTCATAACTTATTTTTAGTATTATTTTTCCCCCCTTCTAAATCCTTTATCCATGTTAGGCAACATAGTTATGACATTCAGATAATTTTATTTCTTTTTTAGCCTTTGAAGAAACTTATCTGCATTTCAATTGAGCTTTTGCTAAAAGGCTTTTTGCAATTGAAATTAAGAAGTCAGTGGTTGTGCCTGTGGTTGTGCCTGTAGCCTCCTCGCTGAAAGCAAGGAAGATTTGGGCTTTTTTTGGATTAGGCTCAAAGAAGAGATACCGAAATCGCATATTTTATTTCTTTGGCTTCCTACATCCTAGGAAATTCCACTGAAAATCTGGATTTGAGGGTGTGTGGCGGCACATGAGCAATATAACCTCAGCGTAAGCGAAAACAGGCAGTGAACTCATTTCCCACCTGTACACCCGTGTCCCAGAAGCAGCAAAACCGTCAGCGTTTTGCCGTTTCTGAGCTCATGAGCTCCAAGAAGTGATGGAACTTCTGGAAGCAATCTGCAACCCCCTATTTAATTAGACTTTTAATGCTGGCTGACCCATCCCGTTGCCGTGGGCCAGGCTGCCTCTGCGGACCGGCTAAGCTCAGCTAACTTTGCGCGGCCGCCAACAAAAGCCACTTGACCCAGGATCTGGTCAGGATATCTTTGTCCGTCAGACCTGGCACGGCTGCTCTGATATTTCTGTCTCCTCGTTGCATCCATGAAGGCTGATGGATTCCCCTCCGCTCTGCTGTCCAAAAGGGACAGCATTTTGGTGTCATTTCTGCTGCGATAGCTTTCTTCCAACCACCCCATATGGATGGTGCTCCTGCCTTCTGCTGCTCTCCTGCACCCGTGGGTAGGGTTGGAGAAACACCTCACCTGATGGTGTCCACCATGCCGTTGGTGGTGCTTTTGCAGTTTTGCACGCTCTCTGTTGTCAGGTGGGACCCAGACACTATTTTCCTTCACTTTCAAAAGACCGTCCTCCCCATCTGAGGCTTGGGAGCATGATGCCTCTGATGCCCAGGAGCTTGTGTGCTCCAGTGAGTAAAGAGAAACCGGCACTGGGAGTCCTTGTCCGGTGTCAGGCTGGCTTCGCTCTTCAGGACAGCTTTCATAGGAGGCTGATTGATTTGTCTAGGAAGCGTCTGTCCCCCTCCTGGCCGTTGGGTGAGAAGCAAGGTGGTGGTACCTCATCCTTACTGATGCCCCATCTGGCTCTGAGCTCTTATTTCTGACACTGAACCATTTCCCACATTTGTCTGACCAAGCGCTGAGCACTCGGACAGAACTTGCGGGTTTTTCACTCTTGTTTCGCACCCGTTGACACCACTGTGGGATTTTCACTCTTGTTTCGCACCCGTTGGCACCACTGTCGTCAATGCAGTCGTCGCTCCGTGAGACCGTGCCGGCTGGACCGCGGCTTGTGAAATCGGTGAAGCGAATTCATCTTTCTCAAGGTGTCCTCCACGCCAGTGCTGGCCACGTTGCGTTGAGGAGCTCCAACGCCATCGTACATGCGGTGTAGGTTCACTTGGCACCTGTGGGGCTTTTGATAAGGTTTCCCAGCGTGTCGTCTTTGCTGTGAGTCAGTGAGATGCTCTCAGCGTTGCAAAGCTCTGCACTAAATTAAAAGTCATGTTGCTAGGGAGTGTTGTGATAATATATGGTATTACGCTCCGTAGCAAGAGTGTGCAACAGATACAGCCTAGAAAACAGATCCGTAAAACCTCCCATCGGATGCACGGTATGATAATCAAGTGTACTTCAGCTTGGTATTAAGTATGTCATGGAAAAAGACTCCCGCTCCTTCTGAATTTCCTGAAAGTCTGCTTTGGGCTGAAAAACGTAGTGGCTGCAGCCAATTTAGAGAAGGAAAAATCCCTGCTCTTGTTGCTGTCTGCAGAAGCACGCTTAATGATCGTGCCATGCGATTCTCCAGTGCTAAAAATATATTGCTTCTGGGTTTGTACAAACAGCCTCCTAATAACTGGAGCTCTGGCAAGCTCGCGAGGTAGAGGGGGAAAATAGTGTCAAAAATGTGAAAACCTTTTTGCTTTCTACTTACTCTGCAGCACAGTAGAGCCGAGCTCGGCTCTTCTTGTGGCTCTCGGCATGAATTAAGGGATGTTTTGTTGAGGGATCTCCCAGTTTGTTCTGTTTCTGACCAAAATAATGGGCGTTTGGCTCCCTTTTGAGTTTACAACTTGGATGGAGAGCGCTGAGCAACCTGCCCTGCTGCTCTGTCTGCTGGGGTGGTTTCATCAGCCTGTTTGGGTTGATGGGATGAGAAGATCTGATAGAGGGTTGGCTTTGAGGGTGGCTTCAGTGCTGAATTTTCCAACTCTTGGCTAACTCTGTGCTGTGAGCGCAGCCCAAGGTAGGCATGCTCGGGCTGGGGACATCCTTTCCAGTTATTTCTTCCCTGCAAGGAAGGGACTGATGCTACAAAACAGACACTTGCCAGGGCTGCCATTGCTTTGGAGAGCTTGATGGAGAGGGGAGCTGCCAGTAGTAAACAGCTGAACTTGCTGCCTAAGGAGAACTGCCTTTAAAAGGGCAACAAGTTGACTAGGGTTCTTGTCTTATCCCCCGCAGGGTTTTTCTTTGGTTTTTTGGGGTGTTTTTTTTTCCCCCGGAAGCTGCGTGTCATATGGTCACTTGCTCCTTAGCCTGGCTTTCCAAAAAGTCTTGCAAGCAATCGGATGTTCTTCAAAGTGAAGTGTATTCAAGATGCAGCAGCCAGCTCCCCGGTGCTCATCCGCATCCACCTGAACTCCGCGTCAGGCTAGCCTGATCCGAGGGCTGGAGCACCTCTGCTATGAGGACAGGCTGGGAGAGTTGGGGGTGTTCAGCCTGGAGAAGAGAAGGCACCGGGGAGACCTTATGGCAGCCTTCCAGTACTTAAAGGGGACTTATAAAGAAAGATGGGGATAAGATTTTTAGCAGGACCTGTTGTGACAGGACAAGGGATAGTGGCTTCAAACTGGAAGAGGGAAGATTTAAACTAATTAATAAGGAAGAAATTTTTACACTGAGGCTGGTGAGACCCTGGCCCAGGTTGCCCAGAGAGGTGGGAGATGCCCCATCCCTGGAGGTATTCCAGGTCAGGTTGGATGGGGCTCTGAGCAACCTGATCCAGTTGAAGATGTCCCTGCTCGTGGCAGGGGAGTTGGACTAGATGGCCTTTAAAGGTCCCTTCCAACCCAAACCCCTCCATGATTCTATGATTTGTTTCGGAGCATTGCCCAGCAGGGTCATACCTTTTATGGAGCACAAAATATAAGGCCAACGATGGCCAACATGCTTCTTGCAACCCAGCTGTGTCGGCAAACCCGTCCATGCTGCCCTGGCAAGGGATATTGAAGAACTTGCCCATTGCACGCAGGGGGGTGTTGGGGGCGGTTGCAAGAAGGTTGTGTCTTTTGGACAGAATTGTCGTCAGTGGTTAAATTTGCATCGTTACATTTAACAAGTCCAAGCGATATTGCGTAGTTAATGTACACGGAGCTTCTTGATCTCGGTCATTAAAGATGGAGAAGATCCTCCTTCCTGAAATCCTCTGCTCCTGTCAGTGCTGAATCCTGCAGTATAATCAGAAACACTTTGCTTTTGATGGCTGCACAGCTCTTGTCTTTGTTTTCCCAAGGAACCAGTATCACCTGCGGCGGGGACTTCCCCGGCCACCTCCTTTTGCGGGACATGCTGTGCCCATTGCTCCATTTTTATGGCATCCCTGCATCCACACTGGTCTGTTCACCTCCCCTCCTGCTTGGAGCTTCTCTGCAGCAACCGCTCGGGTGGAAAAGAAACATTAGGAAAGCACTTAATGTATTTTTAGCCTCTTAGAATGTGATGTAGCTGCTGGAAACACGGAGGAGAGCCAGCACCATGTGAACCGATAGGTTGCAGTGCATCACCGGCAAATTTTCCATCGAGCGCCGGTGCTCCATGGCACTGTCGCAGAGCCGGGGTGCAGGTTGGTCGTGGGTGATGGAGAAGGGAGGTTGTGCATGTGCCTTGCATGATATAAGGCTCAGATTGCTGTCTGTCTGTCCTCTCCTTATGAGTGCTGATGAACAAAAGGTCCTTCTGTCCTTCAAAGAGGTCATCTGTACTTAAATCTGCACAGAAGCTGACCAGCTAGGGAAAGGGGGGAATGAGCGATCACCTTTTTCTATCTCCTTATAGACCAGAGATGCTGGGGAAGCACTGAGCCGTGCAGCCACCTTGGACCCAGAGGTTCATGGCTGTATGGGTGGGCGCTCCGAGAGGGAAAGCACAGAGCCCCAGTTGCCACGAATAGCAGTCTCCAAGCCCGCCAGGGCTTGTTTGCAGACCCTTCTGGCTTTTCCCTGCTCCTAGCTGAGGCACGTTACAAGGAAAGAGCTTGGCCACTACTTCCCAAATTTCTCCCCGAGTCAGGCTGTTAGACCTGCACGGGAGGGAGCGAAAGCAAAACACCAGCTGAGAGGTTTTCTTGGTTTTTCCTCTGTCAAATCCTGCATTATCCGCTGGGATGAGCTGTTTCAGGGACCTGGAAAGGAGCAGTCTCTGGGATGCAGAGCTGGCCTCTCCCGGCTGCTGCGGCACAGAGGCGCAGGAGGTGCCAGGAAGCCACGGGTGCTGGATCCAGCAGGCGCTGATGCTGTTTGGCACGGCTCCCGTTGCCTTCAGACGTATAGGATTAGGTCCTCCCGCTCCACGCTGAGGTCAGCTCTAGCACAGGCATAAATTCAAACCCGTTTGAACGTAGCAGGGCGAGGTTGATGAGGTTTACACACCGCGCTGCAGCCTCCCGGCCCGTAGACGTGTTTAGAGACATCGCCGGTGTCTTCTTGGCTGTGTCAGCCGCGGTTTTGCATCGGTTTGGGTGAGACGAGGAGCAGGATTCAGGTTCACCGGCATTTCAGTGTCAGCTTGCATCTCCGTCTTGTGCAATTGGCAGGTCTGCAATAACCTTTATCGTCGAGATTTTTTTGTCTTTTAATTAGCGTCAGTTGCAATAACGAAAAGGCACATGCTGAATTTCTTATTATTTGGCCTGTGGTGGAGGGAGGAGGCTGCCAGGTTTAACAGCGAGGGTATTGATGTGCTCTGGATGGGGTACAGAGAGGGTTTCCAACTTTGTTTTCTTTAATGTGGGTCTTTTGAGTGAGGCTGATTTAGGAGGAGAGTGGTGTAAATTCGCCCAGACAAAGTATTGTGAATGGGTCGGCCTGCAGGTGCTAATTACTGCAAATAATCATTGAAATCCCTTCGTCTGGAAACACGCTGCGGTTCACCTTCAGTCGAGCTGCTGCGGCGGAAGCCAGGGCAGAGTTTCGCGTCCGCAGCAGTGTTGGAGGGGGGATTTGTGTGATGGGTGGTGGGGAGCTGGACCGTCTCACAAACCAGTAAATCCAGTTGCAGGAAGGCTGGGACTGGCAGCAACCTGCCCTTGGTCGATACACTCGGTGTAAATTCAGACTTGGGGTTGAAATACCTTCATCTTTTGCCCTTTGGCTTTAAGTTTGCTGCAGACCACCCTGTGTGAGGTGGGGTATGGTCTCTCCACCCCTCTCACGCTTTTCACCAAGCCAAATAAGACCTGATTCATGCAGCTGCTGGAAGTCACAGAGCCAGCAGAAGCATTACCGTGGGCTCAGGATTAATGAACGTAAAGCCATGATCTGTTAGAAACAGGACACTTAGCTTACCAGAAACAGAAGTGGAAGGTGACTTGAGTGCAGAGTCTCAAGTACCTTCACTTGAGAAACCACAGGACATCAGGGAGCTTTTTAATTCAGACCAGAATTTATCCTGAAGCCAGATAAATTCAAGCTTAAACCAGATACATCCAACTGGAAGCGAAGACAAACTGAAGTGTTTGGGGCACATTGGAACAAATAGTCAGGAGACGTAGGGTTGGGGTTGGTCTCTTGGTGGCCGTTCACTGGGAGATGACATTTTGGCCAAACAGAGGTTGTTGGGCTGTGTTCATGTGCAGGGTCAGGTTTCTTGACTCCTGTTTGCCCTGAAACGATGAAGACACATGCAGCTGTTAGGGGTGTTAGATACCAGCACTCGCCTCGGTTCCTGCAGATTTTGGTGATTTCAATGGAAGCACAGCGTCTTGCATGCATGTACGGAGGAGCTGGTGGGTATTGGTGTGCTGCCAGGTCTTTATGCAGCAGGAGGAGTCTGGGTGCTGATTTTTCTGCCTCTGGCTAAAAAGTGGGTGCCTCCACATAGCTCTGCCCATCGCCCAGAGCTGGTGCCACATCAGTAATCCAGGAAATGGTGAACAATGGGAACCTCTTCTGGGAGCTACTCAGGAAGGCCTCCTGCAAACCCAGAAATAGCCATCGCTTGCACCAGAGCAGCCAATTTCAGGCTCACTTGAAGCACTTGCAAGCTGCCTAAGCACAGACTGAATTTCTGCTTTGCTGTTGGCCATACAAGACGTGAAAACCTTGGTATCATCCATCCCTAGGAGGACTTGGTTGCTGGTCAGGAGCACCCAGTTCTTCCCTCCAGTCCCTAATGCTGCAGCATGTCACTTTGCAAGATCAGGGATCCCCACCTGAATTTTTTGGTACAAACTCTGTTTTTTCTCCCCAGGGACATCTGAGAGTGCCTGTCCATTCAGTTCTGCTGTGAAGGCATGCTGTTTGGTGGGTGCCCTTCAGATGCGCACATCTAACTCGTACTCATTTCTGGCTTCGACAAATTATCTGAATGGGCTTTTGAGGACTTTTGATGGAAAATGTTGTTAAACTGAGAACAAGGATATAATAAAACAGTATTTTCAGAGCAGTCTACTGACAGCTGGAGCCCTTAAATGCACTGACTTACCATTGAGGATCGCTGATACCAAGCCTGCTATTTGAACGTACTCTTTGTCACTCAGAAAATCCTTGGGCAGTTTTTAAAGCACTTCCAGTCTTTAATTGTTGTTCTTGTTACTCATGGTAAGCTGTTGTCTAGCTCATAAATTACACATCATTCATCTTGCCCGCTTCGTCAACGCCCCAGTCAACGTATTTGCCTACCCCACTTGTGAAATGCGATAAGTTGTACATGACAACAGGAGGATAACCCGATTTCTGCTTTGAAAATGAAAAGGTGTGTCTTGGTTGGGGTTGGTTGTTTTGGTTTGGTTTCTTTAAGCACTTGAGAGGTACCACGCGTTGCCATTGTTCCTTGGAGACATCTCAACTGGTGAGACACATGTGTTCATGTGCTGGTTCAAGCTGTCCTCGGCCATCCCTGCGGGCAGCGTCGGTGTGTTCGAGGTGGAGACCAGACGTCTGCTTACAAAAAATCAAAAATAAAAGAAAAAAACCCGAGCAGTTAGGTACTGAAGGTTTCTAAATGCAGGCACCAGTGTGCCGCCTGCGTTGGTTTTTGCAGGTGTCCACAGGGAACATGTGTATCCCTGCCTTTGTCCATCCAGGCTGGCTTTACTTTCGGACAACTGTGACTGTTCCCGGTCCACGATAAACAGCTTCAGGAGCTCCACGTGCCTCGCTGCTGGTTGAAATAACCCAGTCATCTATCAGGAGGCAGGTTCAAAGTAAAAGCGAGAAGGTCCTTCACGCAGTGCGACGCTAGAGGTGGATCCGTCGCCACCGGACGTGAAAGCAATTAACGGTTTGCAGGGATCCAGAAGTAATTAAGCAGATTTGTGACAGAGAAATCCGATGAGCGCTTATTAAATTGACAGACCTCACCTCTTTCTCAAGCCAGAAAGCCCCGCTTTCGGGGATAGCATTGGACCTATTCATAGCGCAGCCCAGGTTTCAGCCTTGGAAGCAGGACCCGGCTATATTTGGCGCTATATTTATACGCAGGAACTCTGCACGTGCATCAGCCGCGCCGTCTAGCAGCAAAATCAGATTGGTTAAACAATCCTATGTTGGGAAGTAGTTTCACACCCCACCTTCATTCAGCTTCTCACCCAAGAAAAACAGTCCCGTACTGAAAATTGGGATTTTCTGCTTCGGGGCCGCCGGCAGGTCCCATCCGTTCCCGGTACGAGGTCACAGGGCTGGGGCAGGAGATGGCTTCTTAGGGTGCTCTTGGTCAGTTGTTATTTTAGCTCGTCTCCAAAAGGAGATATCGGCGCATTGACAGCAACGGGCAGGACAAGGAATTTGGGGAGTTTCAGAGCAGCAAGGTGGAGTTTCTAACTTTGGGGCTTTCTCTAGGCTCAGGTTTGCCTGCTGCAAATATCCGCAGTCTTACCATCCCTTAACGCAGCGAAAGCCTTGTGGTTGAGAGCATCAGGCATCCTTGAAGCACCACCCGTGGGAACTAATGAGGCTGTAATGCAATTAGTGCCTGTGACCCCGTAACACCACCGCAGGTAGCGTGCTGGGACCCTGGGACGTGGGAGCCCAAAACTGGGGCACATCCTTACCACGGCTGANGGGGCTCCTGTGTTCAGGGAGATGGTGGAGAGGGGCTTCAGGGGGGGTCGCCAGCAGCTCCAGCTTTCCTCCTCCCGCGCCGCCCTCTCCAGATCCCTCTGTTTTCTGGCAGATAGGATTAAGCCTGACCTTCCGCCCCATCTCAGAGAGAACCAAACCTCTTTCGGATCTAATTATTTTCCATTTTTGTTTAATTGCGCACATCCTGCTGTTGGCTGAGGAGAGCGGCTCCTGCCCAGGCCGAGGCAGGGGAGGGTACCTGGCCCCTCGCCGGCTTTGGGGTCAATGCTCCATCTTTTCAGGGTTGTGATTTCAAACCCCCAAATCTCTTGGGGATCCGAGGCAAGTTTCCCAAGAAGCAGCTCTGGCACCATCCTGTGTTTCTCCAGTGGTGACCTCCGTGCTCGGGATCCCCTCGGGTGAGGAAGAGGAGTCCTACCACGGCCACCTGCCTCCCCCATCCTCCTCCTCCCGCCCTGCGCCCAATTTGCACCGGGCTCTGCTTTTTCTGCATGGGTTTTGCTACTTAATTCCTATGTAGAAGTGGCACCGACTTCTTTTAGCAGTGCATTGCATGCCTTTTTTTTTAAATGATCTTTTGATTTCTCAGTTTATCTGAGCTGCTGTGAAATCCCACAGCCTTTCCCCACGGGTGGTGCCGGGCTGGGGTTTGGCTGTGCCGGGTTGAAAGCGTGGCTGAATCGCCCCAACGGCGATGATAAAACGTGGGGGTGGTAAGGGAAGGGGTGAAATCGCTCTGCGGGAGGAGAGGAGAAAATAAGATGGTTTTCCACCTCCCAGGCAGCCGGCCAAGAAGCAGGGGAGAGAGGGGACAGATAAATCAGATTAAGCGTGACACGAGGCTTTGCCTGCAGCAGAATTATGTCTGCATATGGAAAATACGGAGATGCTCTGGTGGGCAAACGCTCAGGCTTCGCTTGGTGCGAGAGAGAGGTCTGGAAAGCGTCTCCCATGTGCAGTAGGCATTGTGCCTGACCAGTGGCGTTTCAAAACCAAGCGACCTGGCCAAGCGGTTTGTCCACAGTTGGTGCTAAACGGCATCGTGCTGTGTCCATGTCTGGCCTCTTGGTGCTGGTGTTCCCCGCGTCGGGGCTCGCAGGCGGTCGCAGGAGAGGTGGTGAACAAGTGACTTGCGTTGAGCCTCAGCTGGTGCCCTTCACAATCGTCCTTGCGGCACAGATCTGCCTCCGTCACCTTTACAAATGAATGGTCCGGGCTCATGTTGACTTCTGCGCTCTCTGGACTTAGAGAAAAAATAGTGATAGCAATGAGAAGTAATAATGAGACGGCTCTGTGGCCGAGACCACGTGTTTCAGGGGAAGGCAAAGGCAAAGGCAAAGCTGGGTAGGCTGTTCTTGCAGAGAAGGTGTTATTCCTAATTCCCACTGGCGAGGGAGGATGGGGAAAGCAGGGATGGGAACCCACCCGCTGCAAATGAAAATGAAGGATTTGGGGTGTATTTCTGCCTGCCTGCAGCTTTGCCTCTGTGCCAGGTACCCCCCACCCAGTGGGGTAAGGCAGGTGCCGTATGGACATCTCAGTGGTTCCATCCCCAGGAGGGTTTAGATGCAGTGTCCCACCCGAGAGCTTCCAAAAGCAAAGGGTCTTTAAGGCTTCCCTCTTGCTTTCTCAGCCAGTACCTTTGTTTAATTACAGGGCTGCTCCAAAGTGTTTTGAGGTTCCTCCTGTCCAGAGTACCCTACAGTCAGTGGGTAGACCCTGGCTCAGGGTGGAGAGGTTGCGTTTGGATCCCCCAAAGAGTGGCTTCAGTCCCACTGTGCTTTTGGCAAAAAAGTGTTGGCGAGCTGGAAGGGCTCAGGATGGTGAATTATGACCCAAGGTAAAAGTTGCTTTGCATTGCATCAGAAGGCGCGTGTCACATACCTGCTGTGGAGCGGACCTTGCGTTCTGCTACAGGCATGTATTTTTTACAACTTCACCTAGGCTGAGTGTTGCTTTTCCAAATCCCGTTCTTTAGCACCAAAACAACGTCACGGCATCTCTGCGGGAATGGGAGGACACCCAGAGTACTGAAACTCACTTCTGCTGCAGATGAAGCAGTTCTTTCTCTACCAAAGCTGTGCCACACCGTGTCCCTTGTGCCTCTCAGTGCAGTGGCATGAGGTGGCTCGGGCACACCAGCGACAAGGTCAGGAAGCAGATCTGGAGGAGGGATGGGTCTGCGGAGAAGTAAATACCTCTGCAGAAGGTTCCAACGAGAGCCATCGGTGGTTCCAGCGAGAGCCATCGGCGTTTCCAGCAAGCCATCTAGTGGCTTCCTATTAAAACAATTGCATACCTTCAAACTGGGAAGGCGAAGCTGGAGGGGTGAGCACTGCTCACCACCACAGTTGCGTTGAGGAACTGACGTGCAGGGTTTGGCCTTAATCGGGAAAAGACAGTACCATAATAGCCCTCTCCTGGGTCACGGGGTGGTGGGGTGGTGGAAGGGTTGGGTTAGCTGCTGGACGGCAGTGTGGGACTTCCCAAGAGCAAACCTGGTGGGTAGTCCTACAGATGGACATCCAGATCTTCATTTCACTGGTGTGGGTTTGATTACCCTAGCTCAAAAATATGTGAAGGATACAGGGTTGATCAATGATTTAGAGCAGCTTCCTCTTCAGTATGGACAGGAGACAGCAGACAGAGGGAGAACATCAAGTTTTGGGGTCTTTTAATAACATGAGAACTCAGGGAATTTCATTTGGTGGAATTTTGGGCAGCGGGCTGAAAGCAAACAGAAGAAAGTACTTTTTCACGAGCCAGTTCAGTTGTGGCACCTTTAGGCACAACCTGCTACAGGTTGAAGGCTTCATAGAGGGGTTTGGTGAATGCTGGAGGACACACTGACCGGGGTCTGGGAAGCGTCAGTCGGGTTGTGTAGGTAGATCCTGAGCTATCCTTGGCTGGTATTTGTATAAGCTGTTCAGAAGAACCTCCAGTGCTGGAGATTTCACAACCTCCGTAGGCAATCTCTCCCTGCGCATCACTAGTCCTACCTGTAGGACGTAATTTCTTCATGTCTGACCTCAGTCGCCTTTGCTGCGATTCAAACCTATTACTACAATCCCTGGGAGACGCAGAGAACAGCTTGTCTGCGTCCGTCTTCCACCTCTCAGACAGATAGATGACAGGTTGGCTGGTGCAGTTTTTATGTGCAATGTGACATTTTGACCGATGTTCAACCCGTGATGCTTCCTGACCGCAGGCTCTTCACCTCCTGGTGCTGCACAGCGGTGTGTTTCCACCTGCATGCAGATGTTTGCACCTTAATGCAGCTGGTTTTTTTCTGACTTTTCTCCAGGTCTCAACGTTGTTTGACTTCTAATCCAGTTTTCTGGAGTGTTTTCATTTCTCCTAGCGCAATACCTGCGCATTGAATACATTTATCACATCGCCCGTATCACTGATGACACACTGGGTAGTGTCACGGCCGGGACAAGCCTCCTTGCTCAGCACCTCCTCCCAGTCTGACGGTGAATCACCAGTAACGACTCTCTCCATATGGTTTTCTGATGAGTTGTGTGCCCACATTAGAGTAGTTTCGCCTGAGCGTGTTTCTCTGGTGTGCTGCTGAGGAAGCCGTGTGCGGCAGCACCTAATGAATATCAAGATATACAGCTCTGACTGCTTCTCCAGCTATTCACAGGCCAGTTACTCTGTCGCAGAAGGAAATTAAATTGTTCTTGACAAATCGGTGTCGGCAGTCACTTATCATCTTGTTATCTTCTAAGTGCTTACAAATAGGTTGTTTCATTATTTGTTCCATCAGTTTTCCAGGAGTTCGAGTTAAGTGACCAGTTTGTAATTCCCTGGCTTTTCCTTTTGCATACTTTTAAAGCTAAACCCTATGTTTGCCTTTTTCCTGGTCCTCTGAAACCTCTCGTATCTGCCGTGAGCTAACAGAGGAACAATAGCTCTGTGGCTGCTTCAGCTGAGCCCTTCCCTCCATCCCTTTGGGGCAGCTTATCGCTCCAGGCTGGCGGACGGACCAACACCCTGGTTTGGTTATCGCCCTCCTGCTGGGATGCTTCTTCCCTTCGCCCTCTGTGGCTCTTGCCTGTATTAGCTCATTTGAATCTTGACCTTTTTCCGTTTTCCAACCAGTGATTTTAAAAGGTTGGGTTTATCCACGACGTGCTTTTGTGTAGTGTTTCGTGTGATCTGCCACAATACAGAAAATTTGGGCCAAATCATGACTTTGGTTAACATTAGGACGACAGCAGTGGAGCTACGTGGCCTCAGAGGTAATTTGGCTTTTTGAGTGATTTTCAGGAGTGTCTGGTAACTCTCGGTGTCCAGTTCAGCACACCTTGCCCTGACCTGGCTTTTCAGAGAGCGGTGAACCCCCTGCCTGGGCGATGCTCACGCAGTGGCATCACGCACGCAGGCATTCCTTTGGCGTGTTGTATTTATCCTGCCAGGGTCTGTTTATTTCTTTATTAGGTCTGTTTGCCGATTTCTCAATTCTCTTTTTTTTTTTTTTCTTGTCTATTCCTTCAACAGGAATCATTAACCAATGGCAACAGGAATCCAAGGATAAAGTGATTTCCCTATTGTTAACCCACCTGCCTTTACTGAAGCCCGGAAACATCGAGGCAAAAGTCGAATATATGAAACTCTTGCCTAAAATCCTGGCCCACTCGATCGAACACAACCAACACATCGAGGAGAGCAGGCAGCTGCTGTCCTACGCCTTGATACACCCTGCCACCTCCTTGGAGGACAGGAGCGCCCTGGCCATGTGGCTCAACCACCTGGAGGACCGCACGTCGGGTGGCTTCGGCAGCCAGAGCAGAGGTCGGTCGGATTCGGTGGACTACGGGCAGACGCACTACTATCACCAAAGACAAAACTCCGACGACAAACTCAACGGATGGCAAAACTCTCGAGACTCGGGCATAAGCGTCAGCGCTTCCAGCTGGCAGGACAAAAACCTGGCGTGCGAGAATGGCCATCTGCCCCTCTACTCCTCCTCCTCCGTCCCCACAACCATCAACACCATCGGCACTAGCACAAGCACCAGTAAGTACCCACGGGAAGCGCTGGGGACGGCCACTCGTGGCCACCCTTCACAGCACGGTCCCCCTCCATTCCGCTAGAAAATGTTGCTTTGCCGTGGTTAGCAGAAGGGCTGGGTTCATCTGGGCCATAGAAAACTCTTTTTTTTTTTTTTTCTTTTTTCCCCTACCTGCTTTTTTTTATTTCCTCCCTGCCTTTTTTTTATTATTATTTTTTCTCTAGTCCTGTGGGATTTTAAAGAGCTGACAGCTGGAGAGGAAGGAAAAACAGCCAAGCTGTAAGAGCAAAAAATGTGCGTTATCGAGGGGAGCCCCTTTTGTTTCATGTAGCTCCATCTAGATGTGCAGTTTGCCTTTCAAGAGTTTCTAAAGCAAGCGGGGAGCTGATGCTTCATGTCCAAAAGAGAGCTGGGGGACTTGAGGCAAGTCCAGAAGTGACCTGGGGACTCACTGGGAGGAAATGGGATTGGGGCCCCAAAGCGCAGGCAGCGTTTTTGGAAGCAGGGCTGAGATCCACCATCTTCAGGGCGTATCTGAAAATGTTACCTTTTATCTCCACTGCATAGAGGTGTGACGCTGGTGGTGATCAGGGTGTTTAGATACACACTCCTCAGTGTTTTCCAGGATAGCTGGGTAGCTCTTTCCCCATGGAGGCCCTGCCGGGCTTTGGTGGGAGCGGCGGACGGTGGAGAGCCCAGCCCAAGGCTTGGACACTCAGAGACGCTGCAGAGCACTGCGGCTGGAGATCTATCACTGGTTTTGCATGGAGACGTAGTGCAGCTGTAACTGTTTTTAAAAGCAGGTGCTGATGCCTGCGATCCATCCTTGGGAGAGGAGGAACAAAACATCTTCTCAGCGGGGTTCAGGAGCTCCTCTGCCCACCCACTCTCTCTGTGGAGGGCTGTCAACGCCTGCCTTGCTGTCACCTTGGGTGACTGCCACCATCTCACCTGCAAGGCTGGACATCCTCCTTCGCTTTGGAGCGTTCAGAAGGTCTCTCTCCAAGATGCTAGTCATTTCCCTAGATACAAGGGATGCGGAGAGCGCTTCGGGGAGGAGAGGCTCCTTGCGGTGAGGGCGCTGGCTTCTCTATCAGCATGCGGAAAGCCACAATTAAATAGCTGAAAGCTTTAAAATGGTCACTTAAGGCTTCTGGGTTTTTCCCTCTCCTGTAATAAGTGCTTTTTTTAGGTGGTGTTTCAAATTGACAGCGATATGAAACGCGGCGCTGGGTTTATTGCTGTAGCACCCCTGTCCCTGCCTCTCCAGCGTCCATCCTCGCAGGCAGCACTGCCTGCTCTGCCATGTGGGGATTTGGCAGAAGGGGCTCAGCTTAGAATCACAGAATCAAAGAACAGTTTGGGTGGGAAGGGACCTTTAAAGGCCACCTAGTCCAACCCCCCTGCCATGAGCTGGGACATCTTCAACTGGATCAGGTTGCTCAGATCCAGTTGCCGTCCAACCTGACCTGGAATATCTCCAGGGATGGGGCATCTCCCACCTCTCTGGGCAACCTGGGCCAGTGACTCACCACCCTCAGTGTAAAAAATTTCTTCCTCATATCTAATCTGGATCTACCCTCCTTTAGTTTAAAGCCATTACCCCTTGTCCTATCACAGCAGGCCCTGCTGAAAAGTTTGTCCCCATCTTCCCTGTAGCCCCTTTAGGCACTGGAAGGGGCTCTAAGGTCTCCCCGGAGCCTTCTCTTCTCCAGGCTGAACACCCCCAACTCTCTCAGCCTGTCCTCCCAGCAGAGGGGCTCCAGCCCTCGAATCACCTTTGTGGCCTCCTCTGGCCCCACTCCAACAGGTCCATGTCCTTCTTATGCTGGGGGCCCCAGAGCTGGACGCAGTACTGCAGTGGGGTCTCACCGGAGCGGAGTAGAGGGACGGAATCCCCTCCCTTGACCTGCTGCCCACGCTTCTTTTGATGCAGCCCAGGATACTTCTCCACCGGCTCTGAACTTTGTGCCCACCCTGTCCCCTGTTTGTGAAGCCCCGGCTCCTGCTGCCGTGGGTTTGTGTGAGGCTCAGCTTCTCCAAGAGCCAGGTCCCTGCGCTGCGGAGCAGAGCTGTGTCAGGGTGACCAAGCTGCATGGGAAAGGCTTAACAAGGAGGCAGAGTGAGAAGAGTCATGAATGTATTTGCAATCGCTCTGTTAAACCTTTCCAGGGATTTTTTTCTGGGGGTCCCTCCTTGTGGTTTATGCAGGCGTGGCGGTTCAGAGGCTTTGCGCGCTGGGGAGGCAGTGGGAAGAGGTGGCTTCAGAAGGGGATCTGCTTCCTCACCTCGAGAGCTGGAAGCGCGGAGGTCTGGTGGGTGCAGCAGGTTAATCATTGACGGTGACTGGAGCTCCACAAGAAGCTCCGGACACTTTTCAAAAACCCCTTCGTGCTTCTTTGAGCCTTTTTATGTGCACCTATGTCTTAGCAGAAGTAGCGACCCACCTCTTGCCCCATGGGATCCCCAAGTATTGGCACAAGGTGCCAAAACCCAGGGAACAGCCAAATTACTCAGCAGTGCCTGGCCTGCCGCACTACTGAGGTTTTTCCTAAATTCTCCAGAATTAGGTGTGTGCAGCAGTGCAGCGCTGGGACAGGAGCAGTTGTGGGTCTGCCAGCAGCCCTACACTTCACCCTGGTCTTTTGCTGGAAGAGCACATCCCTCCTCCATCTCTGCCGCCTGCTTGGCTGCGGCATCCCCTGCCGTAAGTCCCGGCGCGGCAGCCCTTGCTGGGTCCGGTCCTTCCCAGCCTCCCGCAGTAGCTGCTTTTCGTGGTGCTGGGGCAGCTCACTCGCGTCGTCTTGCTCTGAGCTGCAAGGTTGATAGAGTCCACGTTCAGGGAACCTTTCCCCGAGCATCGCAGCAGGGTCAACTCATGTTTCTAAGGCTGAGTAGCTTTGCAGAGGCATCTGAACACATCTTCAGCCCAATTTAGTCCTAAATGTTAAGCTGTTGCAACTCCCGCTAACGTATTTTGGTGGCAGCATGTTCAGACAACCTGCGGGCTGAGCTGGAGACAACCCGACCACGCTTGATGTGTTAGTTCATAAGCTTCCTTAATGCAATATTTGCTCGGACACAAACACAGTAAGTCCACAGACAGATGCTAAAAAATAAACACGGCTGTCAGCCTTTGTCCCAGCCCCTTGAGTCAATCAATAAACCCATTAATCTTTTATTCCAAAGCAAAGCCCTCAAACTGTTACTGTTTGTTTAGGGATTAGTGTTATTATTTTTAAATTCTCCTTCTTTCTTGGAGGTGTTTATCTGGGCAGGGGCTTAATCCCGCAGCACCCTGCAGGGCACAGCATTCCCCGACCCATCCCTGCAAAGGCGTTACCTGTTCCTGACACCAAAATGAGGCAAAGTCTTTCCTGGAGGAGTAACGTGGTGATCTTGCCCAAGGTACTTTTGTCTGGTATTGTGGCGTAATTAGGTGTAACGATATTACGGCGTACGGTTTAAATATGGGTAGGTGAAGCTCATGTGACAATTTGCTCTGTGCTGTCCTCCTCTTTGACTCGACCTAGACCCAGGCTGTGAGACTTGGTTCAGGCTTGGTTCATCTCCAGCTCCGTCTTAATGGTGCTGGATGGTGTTAGCCAAGGCTTGAGGAGATGTTGCTGGAGTTCTCCAGCCTTTGCAGGGCAAATCTGGAGTCCTCTGAAGGAGTCACTCTGCATTTAGACCAGTGATGGTGATCCAGGAGCAGCACCGGTGTCGTTAAGTGATGGGTTTGGGTCTGGAGCAATCTGAAGGCATGGGCTCACTCGAAGAGATGGAAGTTCATGTGCTCCTTTCCATCCGCTGCATCACTGTAACTGCTTTCTCAGCCCATCCCGCAGAGCTTTGACCTGCAACTTTGAACCAAGCTGTAGTGTGCTGGGAGTAAAGGAAGCCTCGGCATGAGCTTGGGAGCACAAGTGGGCAGGAGGCCAGAGCT
This sequence comes from Ibidorhyncha struthersii, assembly GCA_013398815.1. Lineage (NCBI taxonomy): Eukaryota > Metazoa > Chordata > Aves > Charadriiformes > Charadriidae > Ibidorhyncha > Ibidorhyncha struthersii. The sequence goes on from VZSZ01006345.1 coordinate 70,605, forward strand.
GCTCCAGGCATGGTGGGACAGGGTGAAGCTCAGAGCCTGAGGCTCTGTGGCCGAGTCAGGCGGCGGTTGCAAAATGCCCGGGTTGCACAACGCCTTTGCGGTGGAGACGGGGCCTGGAAACTCTGAAAGGACAGAAAAAAGCAGTTGGCTTTCGAAGCTGCAGACCAAGAGCTCCTTGGACGGGGGGTCTGGCTCCTTCCTTTCCCCTGTGTAACTGGTTCGCCCTGAGTACCGTCTGATGGCATGCCGGGTTTTGGTTGTCAAATGGAAGCACAGCATAGCTTAACCCCACGTTTTCCGCCGGCTCAGAAGGGAATATGTGCGGAGGAGAAGGAGGGTCTGCTATTAAATGCGCTTGTCCACTGCTGAGAAGGTGGGGTGCAGGTACATTGGTCTGAATTGGACCTACAAGCAGGAAAAAAGCAAAGCACAAGGTTTGTAGGGAGCGATAGCAACTCCAGTTGGCAACAGTGAGCCTGTTGAACCACAGCTAGAGGTAAGGATTCAGTTCCTGGCTCTGACATGCATCTGCTGGACGAGTGTCTCGGTCCTCTGCTCCCAGTACATAACCAGTATATATGGGGATAACAATATTACTTCTTTTATCAATGTATGGTGAGATTTTCCTATGTTTGCACCTCTAAGCCAGGGCGCTTAAACTCTCCGTGGAGAGCAGGTTCCCAGGGGCAAGTCAACCTCCTACCTCTGCACAGGGGCAGAAGGTTTTGAGTTTACTGCAGGAGCAACAGTAATGTGCCCCAAACATTTGAATTAAGAGCAGGCTCTTTCTGACAGAGGAGCGAGGACCTCCTTATGCCAGTGCATGCCCAGAGGAGGAGGTGACTCAGTGCCAAGTGCAGGCAGCACTTCAGCCAGGGTGGATGTCTCCAGTTGTTACCCTGCCTGGGGGACAGGAGCTCTGCCCGCCTCTGTATGGGCTGCCATAAAGCAATGGCATGTTGGGTTCCCTGGTGGGGGATGGCTCTGGAGAATGTAGGCAGTGCTTCGTCTTGCTGGAACCTTGTGTGTCTAGGAGTCCATCTCCGGACTGTCCTTCCAAAAAGAAGAGGAGGTAATGGTGGTATCTGAGTGCGTGGCTCGTGGTGCCCCACAGTCCTGTCCTTGGGTGAGCACCCAGTGTGTCCCTGGTGGGTGCCTCTTGGGTCGATTGGAGTGGCACCGGTGACTAGAGGCATGGTGTGAGTGGCACCAGGGGACGAGGTGATGGTGTGCATCACAGGTCAGTGATGGATAGATACGGTCAGAGACCTCGCAGAGCAGAAATGCTGGGCACTGGGGCTGCGTCCGTACAGGAGAGATGTTGCAAACTCTGGGATTTCAGCATTGCTGTGCTGCCTGGGTTCCCCTGCCAGTGAACAGAGATGTCCTTGGACCAGCAAAGCTATTTGCCAGTCTGCGGCCACCCTTTGGCTTCTGAAGAAATGGGAAAGATGCCGGGTGCTCAGACCTGCTACACTCTTCCCATGGGAGTCTCTGCCAGAAACTGATGTCGTTCGTCTACAAGAAGAGAAAGAAGGTGAGGGAGCGGTGCAATGCAGGAGAAATACTCACATATATAACCTTCTTGTACGGAAAAAGAAAAACCTCTTGTCTTGTCCTAAAGCTGAAGAGAAGGAATAAATCAGCGTACTTCCTTCCATGTGCGCCAGTCCAGATTCATGGCTCTCCCCTTGCACCTGCCAGCTCTCGAGCAATGCTTACCTTTCAGTGATGCTCGGGTGGCAGCGGCAAGTCATACTGGTGAGATACTGGTGGAGATAGAGATACTGGTGGCAGTGGGGCACCCTGCAGAAGGCAGAACCGTCCCCATGACTCTTATGTGAAGATCCCACCAGGGGCTGCTGGCTCTGGGACAAGCCCAGTGCCGGCTTGTGGAGACCCTGCTGTCCTGGGAAGGGCTTTCTGTCATGTCGCTCTTTCTTAGAAGAGACTCAATCCCAACTGCTGCCCTACAGGCAGATCTGCAGCTACTAAGCTGTACGTCGGCCTGCATGTGCGTGACATCACTGGCTGAATTTTGCCTACATTTGCCCCAGTTACAGACTCCCTCATGAGAGAGTAGATGAACGAGATGGTGGAACTCTACCCCAGGTCATCAGGGAATTGAGGTGGAAGAAACGACACCAAGAAAGCACTTGTCAGGGACGGAGTGTGAGCTTCCTGACTCTTCCTCCCCTACACCATTGTGCAACAGCTCACTGCCTACCACCGGAGACGCCGCGATTCTTGTACCCAGTATCCAAACTGAACTTGATAACAGGATGACTGCATGTTTTAACCCGCAGGACCACCCAGGTTTGTGCTGGGTTGATGGGCAGCTTGCGAATACAACCTCTCCTCTGTGTACATATGCAGCGACACTTGAAGGTGATTGTGTGTCCTCAGCGTATGTTTGACTTACACAGGGCGACTCGTTTCCTCCCATGCAAAGTTAGCAAAACGTGCTGGTTTGCTTGCTCAAAAAGAAAGAGTGCAAAAGTCTTCATAAGGTTACAACAGTGAAGCAAACAAATGCGCTGTTCTTGCTGGGGGTGGGGGGGATTAGTTTTGTACTCGGGAATTGCCTTCAGAGACTTGTTCCTCAGTTGGCCGTGCTGTGTAGCGAGGCTTGACACCCTGGCACTCACCCCGCCAGGTGGGGACACCTCAAATGTTTGCTTTTCTTCCCTTTTACTGATGGACTGAGAAAAGCTCGTTGGCCTTTATTACATTTGAGCTTTTCAAGGGTGGTAGACGGGGGCATCCGTTGTCTTGCTCATGCCCTCTAGTGTTGCACGTAACTGTCGGAGAACATTTCTAGGAGTCACGCGCTTCGCCAGGGTCCCATTGCTACAATATCTTGCTAATTCTGTAGCTTAAAAACAGAATCATTGTACAAAAAGATAATGCGTGAGCAGAGTTGTTTTCTCAAATCCGTGCAGAATATGCACAAATACAACAGCAAACGGGACCAAGAGTGGAGACACCATCTTCTACTCCACCTCTGAACAGCAGATACAGGTTTCCTGGCCTCTCTATAAATTCAAAGCACTTAGTCCCTGGGAGATATGGTCCACAGCTCTGCAGACCATCACTCAGCAAGCAAGGAGATGAACGGTCACCTGCCCTCAGCCTGGAAGCCATCAAACACTGAAGATGGTAGCAGCAGTGGAGATCAAGAGCGATGGCCTTTTGGGGTGTCAGCAGTGTGGGGAGGAATCCGCTACTGCTCTTGAGCGGTCGCTGCAGAGCTGTGTTTTACAGCCAACATCCCTTCCTGCTGTTGAGGCCGCTCCGTTTGCCATGTCCTTCACCCTCTGGTTAGCAGGGAGGCATCCAAAATCAAAACAGAGCAAGCTCTACCCATTCTCCATGAGCTGGTCTGCTGGCCAGGATGTTTTGAGTTGATGCGCCAGCTACACGTGTGTGCTCATCCCACCATCATCCCACCTCCCGGACCTGGTGTCCAAGCAGGGCGGCCAGGTGAGTCATCCCGCCCTGGGACCACTGCAGCCACCAAGGTGGTCGTTGGGCGCAGGGAAGGAGACCGCTCCCTCCAGGTCTGTGGAATCCGGGTGTGCAGCAGCGAGATATGGACTGGGAAAATGGGTTTTGTCTAAATGGAAGAGATCAGGGCAGCCCCTTCATACAGGCCAGGTAACAAGTGATAGGGCGAGGAGAAATGGCCTCAAGTTGCGCCAGAGGAGGTTTAGATTGGATATTAGGAAAAATTTCTTCACCAAAAGTGTTATCAAACATTGAAACAGGCTTCCCAGGGAAGTGGTTGAGTCACCATCCCTGGAGGTATTTAAAAGATGTGTAAATGTAGCATTTAGGGACATGGTTTAGTGGTGGACTGGGCAGTGTTAGATTTACGGTTGGACTCAATGATCTTAAAGGTCTTTTCCAACCTAAATGTTTCTATGATGCTGTGATCTCTGCTGTGCACTTGGCTTGCCAAGGGCTCAAGATGAAGATGCTTGAAAACACTTTGGGCAGGAAATTGGTCTGTCACCTTTCAGCATATGTGTTGCTGTGTTCAGGGTTTCTGAACCCGGTGTACTGAAGTGTCTTGATGGACTCTTGTACTAGAGCAACAGTCAGAACCTGTTCTACCTTGAGACTTCAGTTTAGCTGCCCCAGTGCTTTCTCTTCCTCCTTTGAACCTGTTTTGGCATGTTCCCTTCATCTCTTTGCTCCTGGAGGGTCTCTCTTTTCTTGTGTCTTTGGCCCAAAAGGGGGGTGGCCAACAAAGGGCAACATGGTGCTGAGGTCCCACCTGCAGTGCATCTCTATGGGGTCTTAGACCGACATCGAAGCTAATCAGCCTACCTGTCATCTTCCCAAACATCATGCTGTGCAGTGGAAGGGAAAAAAAGAGAGGATTCACACGATGGTATGGAGTAACCCATCGACCCTTGCTGCACGCTTGGCTTTGGACATTGTCCCCAGGCTAACATCTGGAAGGGTGGCTCTTCTGTGCCCGTTCAGCTGGCACTTGCCGTTCACAGGTAGCGTTGCTCGTAAGGGGATGCACAGCCACACAGCCTTTGGGGCAGAAAAAGTTTCCTCCAGCAGCGGTTGGCTTTGGAGGGCTGAGGTTAGCAAAGCGGAGCTGATGTTACCCCGGCCATCAGACAGCACGGAGATGGGGATGAGGTCCTCCTCCCCGTCGTGCCCGCTCTGCTCTCGTGTGGGAGCAAGTGACGACGGGGGGCATATGTGCAGCCTACAGCCGGCAGCGCTTTTGGGCTGTGCGCCGCTCCTGCTGTAGGCAGGGTGTGGAGCGAGTGATGGATACCTGCTTGCCAAGCTGTGGGAGGAGGTGGGGAGGCGAACGCGTTTCCCACGAGCGGGCTGCAGCGAGTGGGTTTTCGCGCGGGCGGCGGGCTGCGTCTTGTGGTCCTGCCATGATGCTCGGAGGCGGAGATGTCACCGAAAGGAGGAGGGGTCCTACTGCTGTCCCAAAGGGAAAGAGGGGAGGGGACCTCAAGGCTGGGCTCAGCGGTGACTTGCAGCAGGTGATGCCATGGGTGGCACGGAAGCATGCGTGGATGTCACCAGTTGCTTTTGGCTGCCGGTAGGTACAGACCCAAGCAGGTGCTGCTAAACCAGTCCTCGCCACACCAAAGGATGCTTCTAGGCATTAAATAATCCGCATAATCTGGCCTGCCACAGCCTTAGCAAACAGCCCCGTTATTAGGGAAGCGGTGAAGGGGGTGGTGGTTGGTCTGGGTGGCTGGTGAAGAGGAGGGGGAGCACTGGGTCATCCCTCCCTGAAGAGGGCACGTCACGCCTGCATCCTCTGGGACCACTCCATTGCTTCCTCCGAACCTGGTGTACGCAAGGTTTGATCCTTGCATGTACCCACACATCTCTTCACAGGGCACAGCTCCCAAATTCACATACCTTACACACAGAGCGACGGCTCCACAGCTTCCTGGCTGGAATGAGGCCACCTAATTTGGGAACCTCTATTCCGGCAGCACCCAGGGACGCTCCCACCCTCTCAGCTTGTGACATCCTGGTGCCATCACCGACCACGAGCGCTCAGGGCAGAGACTGTGTGCCCTGGTTTTGCACGGCTGTTAGCACATTGCTTGTCCATTGGCAGTGGGCAGTAGGACACCGTCCTCGACCTGCAAGTCGGGGTGGGGAGACCTTGAAGCTTGCGGCTCCGCCGCCACCTCCACTTTCCTTACAGCAGCCCGGGTGTCTCAGGGAAGGGCATTAAGAAGCAGCAGCGATGATTTTGTGTGTTATCCTATGGTTCTTGGGACTCCGGTCACCAATGAATCATGCTTCTGACCTGGAAACGGCACAGAAGCCTCCAGCGCAGCTGCTTGATGCTCTGTGGGCTGTGGAGCAAAGTCAGACATCCCCAGTAATTCTCTCAGACCCCTCGGCAGTCTCCCGTGTTGGTTGACGGAGGTTTTATTGATGGATGGACCCTCCTAGACCCAAGTATATTTTACCAGCCGCCCTGGTGCCTGTTGAATACTGGCAGTGATGACAGTACGCTGTGGTTACTCATTGCACAGGGGCTTGCTGGGCTCCCAGGGGAAGCTTTGCTTTTCCCATCACCCCGTGAGCGTCTGTGGGGCCCCGTCTGCAGTTTGCATCACCGATGGAGCCACCATCGGCGTGGGGCCGGGGGCTCTGTCTGGGAGCTGGGTACCCGGGGATGCTCCTCAGCGCCTCCACTATTAACATGTTCATCAAGTGCCTGAGGAGCGATGCCTCCAGTTGCCTACGGCTAGGGATTGCACTCACCAACTCACCCTGGGCTCGTTGACACTTTTGGAGTGCCCGGCAGGCAGCCGTAGAAGGGGAGGAAGGGTCCATGCTGGCAGAGGTGTGCAAACCCCCCCTAAAACCCCTTTCTGCTCATCCACGACAGCCCCCCAGCCACCATCGTAAAAATCAGGTTGGGGATGTTTTCCTGAGCATCTTCATGGGGTGGGAAACCATTTCATCCTTTGAAACCGTGCAACTCCGGGCTTTCGCAAGTAAAGAAACGGAGAGAGATGAGCTCTCCATCCCCCCACCATCAACCAGCAGCTGCAGAGAAACGGCAGGAGGGCAGCGGGGAGGGAAGGGAGTGCTGGGGTTTGGATTCATCTGAAGCAACTCCAGGCTTCTTCCCGACTGCACGGGGACTTGCTGTGTTCTCCTGACTCAGTAACATGCTGCTATTTAATTAACTTTTGACTTCTGGTTTAAAGGAGCAGTGCACAAAATAGTTATTTACTTCATTTGGAAATTCTTTTAATCGTTGCCATAATTATAGCTTCCTCCTCTTTTTTTTTTTTTTGATATTTTTCTTAGCAGGGGGAAGGGAGGGAGGGGGAATATTTGCCGCTCTCCTTGTGGTTATCACATCCTTCAAATTACTAAAAGAGGCTGGGATAATAGGTCTGGTGATTATATATAGGCACCATCTGCTCTGTGGCTGCTTCCTATCAAAGTGCAGTTAGGAGAGTGCAAGAAGGATATTTTCTCTCCAGCTATATTAAGACTCTGTTTCCATCTCGGCTCCGAAGCAAAGCTCTCTGCATGCAAATGGATCTCAAATGCGCTGTAATCAATGGCTCGGTTTTGGCAGCCTTGAAGCCGATTTTTTTTTTTTTTTAACTTTATTTTCCCCTCAAGTTTGCTGTTCTCGTTCGTTATGCAATTTTATTTGAGGCTGGTTGCTCTGCATTCGCTGTTTTCTTGTAGCCATAGTCCCCCCCCCGTGTTTGCTGAGCAATCTAGTCTCGTGTTAGCGGGCGCGCAGAGCCGTGTCATAACTCGAATGCAAGGCAGTATCTGAGCAATCGGGAATGTTTCGGAGGATGATGAGGGCAGATTTTTAGGATGCGTATGCAGTCGGTATGTAGAGGAGGTGGAAAGCTGAGCTGAGTTAATTTGGAGCAACAGTGGGAAAAAATTAATCCGTGCTGGATGATAGCGGCCGTGGCTGTCCCATTGCTGCTGGGGTCTCTTGGGCAGCATTGCAGAGCTCGGAACTGGGGGCAATATGGGGAGTCAGGAGGTGTCCCTGCTGGGCAGTATCTTTTGCATCTTCTCATGCCCCTCGGTGGCCTCGGAGACCCAACAGGCTTTTCTTCTCTCTTGGAGCTGCTAAGATTTTACGCTCTTGGAAGAAGGTGGCAGAGCAGAAGGACTAAGGCATCTCCAGGCCAGAGGGAGGGTGCTGGGACGCGGCTGGAGGACGGAGGAAGCCAACAGGGCTGAAATGTGTCTTGCGAAATCCATGCCATGGTGCCTATAAGAGACAAGGACTAAATGGCTTTTTTGAATGAGCGAAAGTGGGTAAAAAGAGACAAGGGAGGAGAAAATCCCAAATAAGTCGGTGAGGATGGGAAAGGCTGCAGTGCTGTAGCAAAGGGGTGTTTCTTTCTGGGTGGAATTTCGCTGATGGCGGTGGGGTGATGGCTGTGGGACGTACGTCGTGTAAGACGCACGTTGTCTTCCTGTATTTTCTCACCCCTAAGGGCGCGCTGTCTCCCTGCACTCACTCCACAGCTTTTTAGTGACTCTAGGGATTATTGGATCCCAATTTCTTGGGGCAATTCCAGAGGTTTCGCATTCACCCCTTCCACTCGACTGGCTTGAGACCCTTCTTTTCTTACTCCCAGTTTCCCGCAGGTTGCATACTGCTACGTAAAGGATGTATGTCTTCCAGCTTGGCCTCCTGAAATGGTTGTAAGTGATAGAGGGGTTTCTCCATCTGAAGCGTAACGTGTGGTAGAAGCTGATGCTGTCGGCGGTCTCAGCAGGGAGATGCTCCTCGGACCAGGGATCTTATTAGCAGCTGGTGGAAGCAGCGGGGAGCGCTGGCTGCTGCTTGATGCTCTTGGACATCTCCTCTGGGTGGAAAAGGACCATAGGAAGGAGAGTTTCTGTATCCCAGCGCCATTTATCTGGCTTGATCCGTGAGGAGGGAGGGAATTTCCCCTGGGAGCCCATAGCGAAAAATCAATGAATTCAGGGATAATTGTGGAGCGTTGGTTCAGCACAGCAGCATTGTTATTAACGGACCGGGATTCCCCAGGGGCGAACACTGTTTTTTCTGTGGTTTGTGTGTAAAATATATGACAGAAACCGCATTTATTGGCCTGGAGATCAGGGCATAGCGCTTACCCAGAGAGCAGCGTGGTTTAGGGCAGCACCTTCCTGCAACGTGCCTCTAACCCTCCATCCCCAGCACCGATCCCCACCTCCCGATGCGGACACCGTTTTGTGCATCCTTTTGTCTGCGAGTTAAATCGCGGTCGGGATTCACACCTGGTCTGTCTTGCTCACACCTTGTTGGATGCTGTGGCGGGAAGCCCCACGCGTGGAGCTCGAAAGCAGCTCCTGATCCGCTGCTCCTCGGCGAGACGAGCCGGGCATCCTTCCAGAAATGCATCCCGTCGGATTGCTGAAGCCACCAAGAGCTGCGTTTACACGTCTTTAGGTGCAGCCCTGCTCCTGCTGCCACGCAGATGAGTAAACCACAATAACGGCGATTCCTGCCGGAGCCAAACAGTGGGACCACGTGCGCTGGTGGCACACAGGGGCTCGCGAAACCCTCTGTGGTCAGCAGAGACGTCCCCTTCCCCGGCTGAGCCTGGATGGGGCCTCGCATGCGCTGCTCGGAGAGAGCAGCAACAAACGGGTTATTGTTTCTCTGTCCAGTTTCTTGAACAGGAAACTGTGTTTAAAAACGTCATTTTTTTAAAAAAAGTTTGCTTCACAGGCTTTTCTGCAGTCTATGCTTCTTCCTGATTTCTCTGCTTGAGGCAGCGCTCTGCTTCTGTCTTTTTTTTTCCCCCCTAATACACACAACTGCCCAGTGGCTGCTCGCGTTTAGGACCCTTGGTTTCACCCCCCATGGTTTATATCAGCCCCCGGTTCAGAAGCAGGGACATGGTTTATCCGGCACCGTACGAACGCAGTTAAAGTCACAGCCACAAAACCCAGGGAGAAATAATAAAATTTAAAAAAAAAAAAAAAAAAAAAAAAAGGCA
>VZSZ01006345.1:81503-108574 GCA_013398815.1 Ibidorhyncha struthersii
GTGCACCTTGCAGTGCTTTTTCCTTTCTCCAGACGTGGGGAGGACATTATGGATCACAGGATGGTTTGGGTGGGAAGGGACCTTTAAAGGCCATTTAGGCCAACCCTCCTGCCATAAGCGGGGACATCTTCAACTGGATCAGGTTGCTCAGAGCCCCGTCCGACCTGACCTGGAATCTTTCCAGGGATGGGGCATCTCCCACCTCTCTGGGCAACCTGGGCCAGGGGCTCACCGCCCTCAGTGTAAAAAATTTCTTCCTTATATCTAGTCTGAATCTACGCTCTTTTAGTTTGTTCTGAATTGTAATCTGCTGTATGGACTGTGCGCTGGTATAAAGGGTTGTGAGGTTGTTGTGAAGGTCCTCTGGGTATCAGGGCCGTAGTGGGGACCGTGCAGCGGCGGAGGCCCCAGCGGGACAGCAGACGGTCTCAACACTCCTCTGTACCCAGCAATGGGTCTGGCCTCTCGATGGAAACACTCACATCAGCCCGCGCGCCGGCTTGGAGGAAGGTCTGCCTGCAGAGCCCGGTTCCTCAGCTCTAATTACAGGAATGGGTGGCTTTTTCCTTCTCAGGCTGAAAAATTGGCCCGAAACCCTGAGAAACCACAACACGAATATCTGACGCTGTTCCACATGGGCTTCAGCGAACAAAAACCCGCTTGAAATTAGCCCTTGCCTACCAAAATAGGCAACACCACTTCAAAAAGGAAGAGAGAGAGAAAAAAAAACAACAAGCCAGCCGAAACCGAGGGCTCCATGGGGAAAGCACTTGCAGCCTCCGAGTTTCTCAGAGCGCGTTGCTGTGCCTGCCAGCCCAGCCAGTGTTTGGTCCGTGATAAAGCCGGTTTTGCCTGGGGAGGTGGTGGTCCCCACAGCGATGCTCCTTACTGCTTCGTCCCTGCGGCAGCCTGGTCTGCAGCCGCCTCCTGCGATGGGGCAGCCCTGCAAGCCAGGACAGTTGCATCGTCACCATCATTCCTTCTCCATCCTCTTTTTCTCCCTGGGAATATTAAGCCGAGCTTTGTTTGAAGCCTGAGAGCGCTTCAGCGACACCTCGTCCATCTTCAGCACCGTTGGCTCCAGGTTCTTTATCACATTTTTCCCTAGGATGCAAAGCCTCCCAAGCTCATCTCAAAGGCGTTGTATTTAGCAGCATCTGCTGGGCTGCAGCTGACCCCGCTCCGGAGGCCACGAGGAGCTTTCTTGCAAGGAAACATGGTCCGGCGTGGGCTGAGCACAACCCCTGCGGCCATTCAGAGCTGTGGTGGTGGAGCACCAGCTCGCTCGTGGTGGGGAGGACCGTGATCTGCTCTGGCCCCCATCCCATCGGATACCTGGGTGGAAAGAGCCAGACCAGCAATGCCTTTGCAGAGCAACTGGTGGGTCCCTGGGCAGCAGATGGTTCTTGCACCACCTAAATGAGCCTGCAGCGGCAGGAATAGAATCATAGAATCGTTAAGGTTGGAAGGGACCTTTAAGATCATCGAGTCCAACCATTAACCTAACCTGACAAAAACACTTCTAAACCATATCCCCAAGTACCACGTCTGCCCTTTTTTTAAACACCTCCAGGGATGGTGAATCCACCACCTCCCTGGGCAGCCTATTCCGATGCTGGATAACCCTTTTAGTGAAAAAATTTTCCTAATATCCAACCTAAACCTCCCCTGGTGCAACTTGAACCCATTTCCTCTCGTCCTCTCACGTGTCACCAGGGAGAAGAGGTCAGTCCCCATCTCTCTACCCCCTCCTTTCAGGTACTTGTAGAGAGTGAGAAGGAAAACACTTCTAAACCAGAAGTGGGACACGCTTACGAGTTGTAGGGGATCCGTGTGCCAGCGTGGCTTGCACTTTGGAGCGGTGGTTTCCTCTCTTTGTTTGTGCGGCTCGCACCACCGCGGTGCTCAGAAAGGCAGGCGTGCCTCTGGCCGCCTCCAGAAGGCTTATCTTACCCCAGAAGAATATATTAGATTTCCTTTTGAAATTAAAGCTTAGTATTTTTGTAATAAAAAGAGGAAAAAAAAAAAAAAGAGGCTGGAGTGTAAGGTTATAAACTCACACTTGGCTTTCTTCTGCTGAAGTTCAAGCACAGGTGGACCATTTATTTTAGCAAGCGACTGAGTAAGTGACTTATCCTGATGGGAAGTCCCAGCTCGGCCGTCGGCAGCCCCAGATTCACCTTGGACCATCCAAAAACCACACAGGATTGTCAAAAACGGGGAAGCACCTGCACTAAACTGTCTCTTTGAAAATCATTAGCTACAGCCTCTGTTTCAAGAAACTGAGGGCATGAGCACGAGCAGCAGCATTAATAAATATGCACATTTATTAATGCCTTTTCTGAGGGTTACGGATCAAAAGAGGGGGAGGTGTGTGCACGCCAGGCAGGTGCCAGCCCGGGGTTCGCAGCATTTTTAAGTCCTGATGGAGGTTGGTAAGAGGGTTTGGAAGAAATGGTGTTGCTCATCGGTGTCTGTTACAGGCAGAAGGGCTTGAGCGGAGCCTAAAGTTACGCTAGTGCTAAGAGCTCTTAACTAATTTGTGTCTGGTACCAAGGGTAGCTGGGATGGTTTCAAAGAGCTTCTTCTGCTGGTAGCATCCTTTGCAGAGGAATTACCCCCACCACGTCTCGTGAAGTTGCGTGAATCGACTCGTAGTTCGGTAAAAATGTTTGTGGTTTAGTAAAACATGGTCTGCTGGACCCCAGCGTTGCGTTATCTCAGGGAAAGAAGTGGAACTAATTTTTGTAGGTTGCACTGGATGATTTCTAATTGTTCCTGGCCGTCCTGCGGAGTTCATTATTTCTCCTCCAGCCGACACCAGCTTCTAATTAGGGGACGTAAAATTAAGATGGAAGAGCAGCAGCAGCAGTTTGCAAGGGTATTGCTGCGCGGGAAGGAATTTGGGCTGGATTTAAGCCAAAAATGTCCTCTTGTTTGCAAGATTTTGGTGGGGAGAGGATGGCTTAAACGCCGCAGGGTACCTGCTGCTGCGTACACCCTGCAAGAGGGAGCACTCACGGAGCAGCCCTTCGCCTCTAAAAGCGAGAGATGAGCTCCTCTCCTCCTCGCCCCTTCTCTTGCATCTCTCATTCATCCAAAAGGCACAAATATTTCCTAAACCAGAGTTTTTCCTACAACACATTCAGGGTGGCTTCTATCCCCCCGGCCGTGGCTGGGGGCAGCGGGCACAGAAGGGGCTCTGGGTTGTGCCGCTGCGATGCTCAGCCCTGGTGATGCATTTCAACTGGTTTATCAGGGGTTTTTTCCCCATATTTCCACCTTTTTTTTTTTTTTTTAATGCTAAATGTTTTTTTCCTCCTGGGAGGGTGATGTGCCGTCTACAGAGCCCCGTTACGGTGCTGCTTTTGGGGTACAGCTGCAAAGCCAAGAGCTGAAATAACCTGGCCAAGACCTTCTTAAACCCATCTATTTCCCCATCGGGATGCATCACAAGTGTAGGAAACATAACTGCCCTGAAAACAATCCCAGGTCCTCGTTGACATCCTTTTTTTGCCAGGAGACTTCTGGAAGATGTTTCTATAGCTATTTAATGGGAAGGGAACAAATTCTTCGCCGTAAGCCGTCCCCTTGCTTCCCTGCGCAGCGCGGTGTTACTGTTATGTGCTGATAGAAGAAAACGCTTTCAGAAATAGGAACAATTTAGGTGTTGCAGAAATCGGCAGGTTTTTGGCCTCAGCCATCAGCTGCATGTGGCACCGGCTGCTTTTTACAGGTGCTTAATAAATGCAAACGAGCTCTGGTGTTTTTCCTCTCCCCTCCTTTTATAACCCCGCTACTTGCTCATTTTCATTCCACTTCTGGTCAGCAGACATGGCTTTGATGGCGGGTTTTCCCCCAGGCTTTAGCTGGGAATTAAACCCGGATTAACTTTTACAGCACAGGACGCTTGGCTGGGGGGTTTCTGCCAAGGCTCCTTTATATTAGGAAATAACACGTGGAGGAGCCGTGAGTGGGTTTGATGAAGTCAAAAAGGGGGGTTGGGGAGCTTCGGTGCTTCGGTGCTTTAGGAAGAAAAGCAACGAGAACGATGAATTTCCCCCGGGTTTTGTCCAGAGTTAAGAAATTTGATTTTGAAAGAAAAATTGAAAAGTTTTTGCTCCGGTTTCCTGTGGGCTGAAAGGTCATTTTAACCCCTTTGCCCTCAAATTTCCCTGGAGCAGAAAATCTGCTTTTCATTTCGTCTGCCCCGCAATGAAGCTTACAGCTACAGCCGCTCATTTTGAGAAATCAGTGTATTTCTGCAGAATTTGCCCTTGTCTCTAGAAATAAGTCCTTGTTGGCAGGCCAGTGCAGATGTTTTGTTAGCCATCACCATGTGAACCCCCACATCTGTACCCCGGGGAACACTGAAAACAGCAGCGTTGGGTCTGGCGCAGACCAGAAAGGACCTTCCCATAGCGCTGGGTCCAGCACTTGTCCCGGTTATCCCAGCGGGGGAATGAGACAGGGCTCGGCTGAGCGATGGCTAAATCCAGAGATTTTTTTGGTCTCCGTTATGAGGAAACTGCCCCCGTGAAGTTCCACTAATTTCACTGAGAATGACTGCAATAAAACGTTAAACAAGTGTTTTATGTCCTAAACCCGTACATTAAAATACATTAACTGCATTTGTGGTTTAACCAGCAGTTTCCTGACTTTGTGAATGATGGAATTTGAATTTTGTTAAGCCAGCAGATCAATCTTTTCATATCTTTCGTTACAGGAAACAAAGCTAGTTGATCCATATCCGTCTTTTCCTCTAAATACCACATATTACTCCTGCTAACCAACAGACCCAGGAAAAAGTTAGCTAAATCTTCAGGGAGATAACTAAAAATGAATGAGACAGTATGGAAGAAGAGCAGTGAAAAATGGAGACCGTTCAGTAAAGATTGTATTTAAAAATCTATTCAAGTTGCAACACTTCTACCAAAAAGTGTCAGCAAATCTATGATTTGGGCTCTTTTAATACTTTTGCCTGCATAGGACGTATTTCTGTACTTGACTGAAAGGCAATGAAATACCTACCCATTGCAAAGCCTTTCTCGAGAAATAACTCCAAATCACAGGAGTTGGTGCATCGCTCTTTTCCTAGCGGTGCTAACGTAATTTCTTAGAAGACAAATTGATTTTGGTGGTGTCAAAATTTCAGCCGGGAAATACAAACCCGTATACAGCTGGGAAGGAAGAAAAAATCCAAAGCTTTCCAAAGATCATTTTTTTTCGGGGGATTCAGCCTCACCTCTTTGTCGTGGGTGTATTTTCACCGTTGCTTTGGGTGTTTGCTCTCGGCGGCGGCTTAAAAGGTATGTGTGTGGAAGCACGCCTGATGGGCGGCGGAGCTGGGATGCTCTCATCGCTCAAATAAGTGCAAGATCTTAGTAGGATCTTAGACGTTTCCGTGGATGATAAGTATCTCCTCGATGACGTTAGGCAGATGTATAAATGTTCGTGCTTCGGGACAGAAGCCAAATCCTCACCCAAAGGGAGAGACAGAGAAGCTGCCCCTGGGACTTGCGTGAGGACAATCCCATCCTGGGGATTTTTATGCTTTTCCCAGACAGACGCGGGCCCGGGTGATTTTAGCTGGGCGAGTTTCATGGCCTCAGCGTAGTCGCTCGAAAATTCCCATTGACGCTCGCAATAGCAGCGGTGCGGTCCCTGCAAGGGAGCCGACCGCCCGGGCTCCAGGGCCGGCGAGAGGCAGCAGCCCAGCGCCCCGCGCGGCCCCGTGCCCGGGTTTGCTGTCCGTACACGAAAACCTCCACAGCCGCTCGATTATTTTTTATTTTTTATTTTTCCTAGAGGTGCAATCCACGCAACACCTTTCCTTAAGCAACCCGACGTAGCTCGTGTAACCCCCATCTCCTTGCAGGTACTCCCGTCCCCTTCGCTTCCCGGGAGGCAAAGCGGAGAGCCCAGGGTAGGGTTCAGGTAGCCGCGGGCAGCGTGAAAGCCATCAGCGAGGCACCGTGGCCAACCACCACCCATTTTATGATTTCATTTATTTTTTTATTATTTTTTTTTATTATTCTGCTGCATCCTGGGCCGCGAGGGGGGAATAANTTATTTTATTTTTTTTTTTTTTTTTTTTTTTCAGTTCTCTCAGGCCAGACACACCACAGCCCTTTGAAACGCTCTGTGTCCCTTACCCCACCCATGAATGTGCCAAACCAACCTCTAGGACATGGATGGATGTCTCATGAGGACTTACGAGCTAGAGGACCCCAGTGCATCCCTTCCGATCATGCCCCCCTGTCTCCACAAAGCAGTGTAGCCTCTTCGGGAAGTGGTGGGAGTGAACATTTAGAAGATCAGCCTTCCGCTCGTAACACATTCCAGGAGGAAGGGAGTGGGATGAAAGGTGAGTGAAAAAAACAGACGCCTTCCCCCCACCCCCCACCCCGGTCCCAGCACCCAGAGGCAGGAGGGGAAAAGCCGTTTTCCCGGCAGCGCGGGGCTCGGTTGGCGGTTTTGGGCGAGAATCCTCGTAACCAAAAGGGGCCTCGCGGCGTTTCTTCCCGGCTTAAGGAATTTAGGGTTTAGGGGAATAAGTTAAGATTTTCTTTTAAGCAGCGGTTGGTCCTGATCTGATGTCTTACAGTTGGGTGCCGGTGGGCTGCTTTTGCCCCCAAATCCTGCAAGCTGCCAGCTTTCCGAAAAGCTGGATTTTTTCCATAGCCTGTGGCTTTTGGCTGCGAGTGGTGCTCTTTCCTCTTTTTTTTTTTTTTTTTTCCTAATTATGGTGAAAAATAGCTTAGCATAGGTGTAGCAAGCCACGTGTGATTCACCGTTGCGGTGTTTGGTACCCACCAAGTATTTGGGGAAGTTTTGGCTTAGGATGCTTCTTTGCAGTGAATTTATCCTGAGTACTTCAGCTGGTTTTCCCATTACATGTCCATTTCCCAGAGATTTTAGCAATAAATATATGTGATCCTCTCGGTAAACAAGGCAGAAATGAAACCCTGTTGCTGCAGTCAGGGATGGAGAGCAAACTGCAGGCTGTGGAGGAATAATTAGATAAAAACTGGGCAAACCCATAGGCTGTATATTCCTATGAACAAACAAAATGACTGACAATGAACCCGCAGCTATCAGAGACTGATTTAAATGACGGCGGTTTTCATTAATGCAAAGCAACTGTGTTGTGTAAAGACCAACGATGTATCAGAATAAGGAAATAATCGTATTTTTTTAAATAGTCACAAGGTCTGGTTTTATTCTAATTACAGACAAACCTAGATACGGATAAATCGCTGTAATGTGGAACCGCGTTTGGCTTGGCACTGCATGACTTTGATGTGCGTGAAATAAATGCATGAAAAAAAAACCCCTCAGGTTCCCCCGTGAGATGGATGCTCGGGGCTCAGCCCTCGCCCTGGCTGGACTTTGCACCGTGGCGTTGCTCTGGGGTGGGGGCCGTGGGCTGCAGATGTGGCAGGAGAGTTTTCTGAGCGTGACGGCCTCGCAGGGCCGGGTTTTGCTTCTCAGCGGCTCCGCTTGCTAACGAACACCTAATTAGGTAGCTCAGCCAGGGAGCGCTTCGTCTCTGGCAGTGCTGCAGGCTCTGTGTCTACCTGTGGCTCTCGCTGCCTGCGTGACCTTCTGGTGGACCTGCGGGCAGGCTTGGAAGGGTCACCATGAGCACGGTGAAGACTAAACTGTGATCAGCGTGAAGGGTCCCCGAGGCTTTCCATGCCCGGGGCCGGATCCTGCAGTCTGTCAGATCAAGGACACCCTTTTCGGGAGCTGGTGGGGTCTATTTAACATTACGTTTCTCCGGGTTTCTGCGGATGGAGCTGGGGAGGAGATGCGGAGAGCTCGGGTCCCTGTGATCCACAGCTGCAGCTCCGGGACCTGCGCCTGTAGAAACTTTCCAGTGCAATGCAGTCAATCTGTATGGCCGAATCTGCAAAAACCAAAGGTATTATTGCCCAGGCAGTCCACGAGCAATAATCAATTAAATAAACTCCACGGATGAGGACAGCCCATTGCTGCTGCATACGGCCCTCCCGGGGACGATGGCTGTCCTCCCTCGGGCCATCCCTTCCTGAGCATCCTCCTTCTCTGGGAGAAGGTATGCAGACACCTAAACCTGATTCCCTTCATTGCTGAGTCAGCCAAATTGCTTTTGTCCCGCTGTCCGGGGATGTGCAAAACAGATGTCTACAGCCTCTGGTGTCTATGACAGTCGTGTCCTCCCCCCTCCGCTGTATTTTCTTTAGACTGAAACAATCCAGTTTCTTCCCAGATGGTGTTTTCTAAACTTGGGGTTGTTCTCACTTCTCTCTGCCGGGTTTTTTTCCAGAAGGTCTGTATTCTGTTGAAGGTGTGTTGCCCAAAACTGGACTCAGGAGCAGAGCAGAGACTTGCTTGCCATACAGACAGCGTTCCTGTGGCTGTATAGCTCATCGTCCTCAAATGACACACCACCGCGGGCTGCGTGTGACCCATTGTATCCCCACAGCTTTCCTGCAAAAAAAAAGTACTGCCCGTTCCCTGCCCTCGGTTCGTGCCGTTTCTTGTTCCTACAGAAACGCGCAACTTTGTGCATTTTTATTGGATTGCATCTTATTTCATCCAGACCGGTTGCTGCGGTTGCCAAGTCCCTTCTCTGAATTGCAGCCACGTCTCCCCAAGCGCCTGCAGGCTCTCGTGGTTTGGTGTCACCCCTGCCTTCGGTCACCTTGCTTCCTATTTAACACCCTCCGGAGCATCCAGGAGGGTAGTGGGGAAACCAAACCCACGACAGACCCCCATCCGACATGGCTTAAGAGCTCATCTCCCCTGATGTGACCTATTTCTCCCCTTTTTATCTATCTTTGTGCTGAAGGAAAAGTGCCCTTTGGCTTTTTCCCGGCCCCTGTTTTTTCCAGGGGGGGGAACAAGGACACTTTGTTCCCTGGGGAACCTGTCCGTCCATCCGTCCCTTCCCAGGGCACAGCTCGGGGCACACCGGGAGGAGGGTTTGGGTAGAGCTGGGGGTTTCCACTGTGCGTACGTCCATGGCTTAGCATGGTGTGCCGTAAGGGCACTTCTGAAGACATCCTGTGTATACATTGGCCTCTGTGTGTGTATATATAGATATTATTTTTTTTCTTCTAAATTTCTTCTAAATTTCCATGCCAGCACCCAGATACACATGTGCCGGCCGAACTCCGGTGTTTAACGCCTACAGGGGACCGTGCACATGAGCAGCATGGAAGTCCTTGTTTTGCTGCTCACATCAGACGCAGCGTTTCTGACAGCTGTGCCATGACTTCGCAATTAGCTCCTGGTAATCGGTGGTTAAAGAGTAGCTCTGCGGGTGGGCGGCTTGCTGCTCCGTGGAGATCATTAGGAAATTTGGCTTTCCAAGGACCATGAAAGTCTCCTTAGCTGACCTTGCACCTCCTGGTTGCCTCTTCCCTATGGGGAGGGGGAAAGCCCCACCACTGTCCCTCTGTGCTGGGGTGGCTCCTTCTCCCCAGCCTGCTCCTGGGATTGCCATCCCCACTGGGAAGGGGGCTCTGGGACCATTGTAGTTCCCCAAAATTAGGACGTGGTCCAGGGAGGTTGATGCAAAGGGAGAGAAGAGCTGCTCCTGCGCTCTCACCCTCTGCAAAGGTTGGAGACGATCTGGATTTGCTCAGAGAAATTGTGGATACCCCATCCCTGGAGGTGTCCAAGGCCAGGTTGGACGGGGCTTGGAGCAACCTGGGCTGGGGGGAGGTGTCCCTGCCCATGGCAGGGGGGGTGGAACTGGATGGTCTTCAAGGTCCCTTCCAACTCTAACCATTCCATGATTCTATGAAATGGGTTTTCTACAAGATTTAATGTCTATGTGAAGTTGCACCTTTCTTCTGAAAGTATCCCCGTGGGCTTTGCCATTGCCACGGATATGCACCAAAGGCAGATGTCCCCAGGGGACACAGGATCAGGCAGACTTTTAACGTGTCGTACCTGAAACGGGGTGGTTTTGCGTTAAAATGAAGTTGAGATTCAAGCCTGCCGGTCCCTGCGCTCCCCACCTGCGCTGGAAACAGAGGGCCTTCTGCTGACAGCTTTTAGTGGGCTTTCTGCTAATAGCTTTTAATTTTTTTAAGCAGAATGATCTAAGAGGCCTCTGGTAGCGGGTTTTAGGGCTGTTTAGGACTGTTGCATGTCGGGACTCTCGGCAAACAGCAAAGTTCAGCCTGTCCGTGCTTGGTAACGGCTTTGCCCCCCGTGTTTGGTGTGGGGTTGATTTCTGTCCGTGCAGCATTTGAGGAACTTCACTGGAACAGGAATCCTGACCTGGGTCAGAGGATGGAGAGCGTGAGCAAAAAGCAGCATTTTGGGGCCGTTTGCATCACCTCTGCTTGGATGCGAGTGACGTTTGGGGTCACCCTGGGCAGCGGGCAGCAGGAGACTTCTGACAGATCTAAGAATTGTTGTGAGGGATCAAACCAATGGTCCGTCTTGCCCTGTCCCCTCCAGTGATGAGGTGTTGGTTTGGGAAGAGGTCTGCAGTGATCCTTCACTTGCATCTGGCACTCAGCAGCGTGGGGCTTTCTGGACTGAGACCACCCATACTGCGGAATGTCCCAGCAGTGGGACTGTCCTCCTCGCGTCATCTCATCCCTTTCTGAAGCAAGTCTGGCCTCACACGTTGCAGTCGAAAGAGCCTAGACAACCTTTGAGGTTGGCCCCAGTAGAGAAGGTTATTGGAGGTGTTCATGAAGGTTGTCCTCATGCTGGTGGTAAGCGGACCACCAGCACCTGCAGCAGCCCCAGCCAGCAGCAGAAGCACATAGCGGGTAGAAATCCCTCCCAAAACCGGTCCAAGCTCCCATTTCTCCTTCCCCCTTGGTGGGCACGTTGAGCAGAGGAACCCCATCGGGGCAGCCTCGCCACCAGCCATCGCTCCTTCCCCTTGGGCTGTGCTGCGCCGTCAGGCCCTGCCTGCTGTGGGACGTGGGGTCCACCACGTGCTCGACACATACCCCTTACATCAATTCAGCTCTGATCAAAGAGAGTGGAAGGGTTGCTGTTAATTTGTGTTTAGCCCCAAAAGAGACATTTCCTGAGCCTCCACCTGCTCTCTCCATTCAAGGTGTGGGGTTTTGATGCCGTTTGGGCCTGAAACGCTGGTTTTTCATTGTTACTGCACCTGGCACAGGTTGAGTCGGGGCCCCTGAGTGTCTCGCTGCTGGGGAAGAAGACAAGGACACTCCACAAGGAGTTGGAGAAGGGTATTGCTGGGAGCGGAGCGCGTGAGCTCGGTAGGCTACAGCAGAGCTATTGTTGGGTTGTAGGTGCTAAATAAAGCAGGTCCTGATTTGGCACAGCATTTGAAGCCTTTAGGATGCAAAGCAAAAGCATCGTCACGGGCACAGTATTACGCTGCAGCACAGATATCTGCAGCACAGACCCTTGTGGGGTGTCACCACGGGCCCCCCAAACCTGCAAACCCTGAGTAGGTGCTGAGCAGGCTGAAGTCGGGGAGGCCCATATCCCATTGCCTTCTCCGTGGAGGACACCCCGTCATGGGGTCTGGTGGGGTATTGCATGTTGCAGAGGGAGGATTCCGCTCCCAGGTCCCTCCCTGTGAAACCACATTGATGTCAGGAAGATACAAGTATTTTTGGGTATCTATCCAGCCAGGCACGGAGGTGCTACGCTGCAGATAATGGCTGGGAAGGAAGAAGTCATTTCAGTTGGTGCATTTTGAGGCCCCAAATCACCCTTCTGAAACAGGTTATGGGACCATCTTTGATGGCACATCATTTTTCCATGCTCAAAAAAAAACCCCTTTATTTCTTTTTAAGCAGCCATTTAAATTAAAGCGCATACCATCTTCCCTCATACCATAAATCAGTGTCTGCCATCTGCAAAACAGCCATTTGCTCGTCTTAAGCTCAACCACACCGTTAGCTTCAGCGTTTCCCGTGTTCCTGGGAAAAGGCCAGCGTGGAGCTTGGCGTGCAGTCGCGTGACACCGGCTCCACATGGACTAATTCCTGGCGGCTCAGCCGCAGAAACCCAGCCTCTGAGGATGTGTTCTTATCTGGGGGCTGGTTCCTCCTACCATCGATATGCGTAGCACTATGTCCTCATCCAGGGACTGGTTTCCCTTACCATCCATATCCATAGCACTATGTCCTCCAAAAGGTCCGTGAAGTTCAGTGAGGTGTCTGAAGCACCGGTGGGATGGTGGATGGCACCTGATCAACTCCTCATGTTGCCGTTGATGCTATTGCGCGTGGTTAAGCGGTGTCATGAGCTCAACGGGAGCGCTCATCTCCTTACCTTTGTGCTGCAGATGTCCCAGCCTGGCTGAAGAGCCTCCGGCTGCACAAATACGCCGCCCTTTTCTCACAGATGACGTATGAGGAGATGATGGCCCTCACCGAATGCCAGCTTGAGGCACAAGTAAGTCCCACATCGGTCGTAGAGGGATCAGCCGCGGTCTTGACTCTTGTGCAGTCGGTAGATGAGATGCCTCCAACGCCTCTTTTTGTGTCTTCCCATGGAAGGCGTTTTGCCCGCAGGTGGTTGGGAAGCAAACACAGGAAAGGAAATGGGGTCTTGGGGAGTGAAAAAAAAACCCCACATTCTACCTTGTCCTAGATTTCTTACTGGAGTCCCAGCGTGAAAGTCCCGTCACTGGGATCTGTGCTTGGGTTTTGTTCCAGTTGGGATTAAGTTCAAGAGTTTCAGGGGCTCAGACCGCAGTACCCACCTCCTTTAAAGTCAGTGGGGCTTTGGTGGCCAGTTGCCTTGTTAACCTTTGAAAACATCCCTGCTTTCAGATTTACCTCTGTGTTATGCTTGGGATGAAGAGGGCTGGTCCGCACTTTGCTTTCATTGTGAGATAGAGTGGGGAGGGACAGACCAGCTGGAAGTCTCTATCTTCAGCAAGTCTCTAAGTGGTTTTCTATGTCCTCTGCTAATCCCTGCACTCAGAAATATGATTAATTTATATCAGCCCTTTTTGTTTAGGGGAGGAAGGATTTGGGCTGACCCAGCTGTCCCGTGGAAGTGTTAACTCCAGGTTTTGTGCTGTTTTTTGCAGAACGTTACCAAAGGCGCAAGACACAAAATAGTCATCAGCATCCAAAAGCTAAAAGAAAGACAAAACCTCCTGAAATCTTTAGAAAGGGTAAGTAATCACAACCACTTTTGTATTTTCTCCTTTTCAAGAGGCCAGGAATTAATTCTGGGGTGGAGCAGTCTTCGCTTACACATGTTGTGGGGATCTTTCGCAGAGAAATCTGTTGCTGCCTTTGCCAAGTCTTGAGTGGTGTCTCGAACACTTCTGTACCAGGTGCGGATTTTATTTGGGGCTGTATTTTGCGGAGTGGGTCCTAACCCGTCTCCGGCACTCACGCAGCTGGAATGGATATACCCTGCAGCACTGGTACAAGCCCTGCCCGGCTCCAGGGTGCTCAGAAGCACTCGAGCTCCAGGTGATGGAGGGCGCCATCCCAGCGACACTGATGGGAAGGCGGTCACCCGGCCACTGAACCGGGGTGCAGGACCAGCTCGAGCCGCACCAGCCGCTGTGGTCCTCCCTCTGGAGAACCAACTGAGCAGAGCCTGTTAACCCCTGATAATTCCTCGGCCACTCGGTTAACTGTCCCGTCTCGATGCCGCTGTTCCTCGCAAGAGACCCCTCCGTGCACAACAGTCAGTACGTGGGCCACCGAGCCCCACCCCTACCTCTCCATCCCCAAAAAAGAGATGGGATTTTGCGGTGTCCGTCAGGTCAAGGGCTACTGCGCTTTTCTGGAGCATCATATGGGCAATCTGTCCCCAGATAAAAAGCCAGGCACCCACGTCAGTGCCTTGAACAGGAGCTTGAATTTTCAAGGAGAACAAATAGAAACTTCTTTGTCCCTTCAACAAAAGCTTCAGCTCTGCAGAAATGGCTGTTGGGGAAGCACCAGCACCACAGACTGGCTGGGAGCAGCTCACCCAACCTCTCTCTATTTATTATTGCAATATTATGTTATATTTAATGGCACCGTCTTCAAACAGCAACTTGCAGAGTCTCCCGCTAGGGGCTTTTAAATACTTATGTGGTGTGTTGCTATTTATTGGTGTTTTCGTTAGCTCACTGCTTCACTATTTATTTATAATATGGGATTGTACTCGGAGTATGGCAGGAGCTAATAAAGCCATATTTACCTCCGTATATTAATAATAACTGTTAAATCCAAGAGACAGCCTGCTGGACTGAGCTTGCTTCGGCGATGCGTTTTCCAGGCGATCGCTCAGCCTCTTCCCCCGCTTCTCCGCCTGAGTTTTGAAATATGGTATTGATTGACTGTGGCGGTGCGGGAGGGATGAGCCCAGTTCAGCTGACACAACCAGCCACGGCTGCTGTAAAACAGGGGAGAGAAGTGGCAGGGACTGCTTCTGAGCCCTTGTGGGGCGGCTCTGGGGCCGTGGGGCTGTGACCGCGTCCCCCTTTGCTGGGGCTCGGAGCCGCCTGTGAGCTGCTTGACTTGGGAGGGGATGTCTCTGGTTTTCCAGGCTTCCCATCCAATTTTTTTTTTTTTGCTAAACAAGAGCATGTGTGGGACTTGATTTTTTTGGGCAGTGTCTCGCTGCTAAAGATTGCTGCTTTCTTGGAAAGAGCCGCTCCACCCCTCTCCACCGGTTAGCAGAGCAGGATTTTTTCCCTAGAAGAAAATAGTGCCCAGCAGACTGATGCCAGGTCTTCAAGAAAACTGGATCTAAGGCATCCAAGAGGGAGCTGAGGGTGCAGCAGGAATTAGGGTGAACAACCATTTCAGGGCTTTGGCTCGCTCGCAGCCTGCGCGCCCACTTTGTGTCTCTTCCCTAGGACTCACCCCAAAAGCTGCCCCTTTCCAAGCGGCGTCCCACGAGCCAAACCCTGCAGGAGCCTGCGATGAGCTCTTCTGGTCCAGGCTACATTAAAACCAAAATGCAATTATTTCCCATCAGTGGGAGGAGGATGTGACTGCAGAAAGGGAATTCTTGATCCACACTACAACCGAGAGCAAGGTTGGGGGCGTACCCAAATCCCCTCCCTCCCAGGTGGACCTCCCTTGGGATCTCCAAGCTGAATATTTTTGCTATAGGGATATAAATTCACCTGCAGCCTTGTGGTGTCCCCTTCTGTGTCCGACCACAGCCCACCCTGCTCCCTCTGAAACCCTCCCCTCCCCTCCGCATCCTCTCCCCCTACAGACGGGGACATCCCAGCTTCTCTCCTGCAGGATGGGCTCCTGCATCCCAGCCTGGCCCCGGGCTCTGCGATGGTCCCAGGGCGTAAGGATGCTATGGCAAGCTCTCTGGGGCAGAGCAGTTGATGGAGAGCCAGGCTGGAAGGCAGTGCTGGAAACTGGAGACAAGCCCACATTAAAAAATATAATTCCAATTAAATAGGGCTGAAATGTTGCATTCGTGGGATTGCTGGGGAAGGAACAAGATACCCACAGGTCTGGGCGTTGAAATCTCACAGGATGAGTCGCTTTCACAGAATCACAGAATCACAGAATCGTCAGGGTTGGAAGGGACCTCTGGAGATCATCTAGTCCAACCCCCCCGCCAGAGCAGGGTCACCTACAACAGGTTGCACAGGACAGCGTCCAGGCGGGGTTTGAATGTGTCCAGAGTGGGAGACTCCACAACCTCTCTGGGCAGCCTGTTCCAGTGCTCCACCACCCTCAAAGTAAAGAAGTTCCTCCTCATGTTAAGATGGAACTTCCTATGTTCAAGTTTGTGCCCATTACCCCTCGTCCTATCAATGGGCACCACTGAAAAAAGACTGCTCCCATCCCCCTGGCATCCTCCCTTCAAGTATTTGAAAGCATTAACAAGATCCCCCCTCAATCTTCTTTTCTCCAGACTAAAGAGACCCAAATCCCTCAGCCTCTCCTCATATGAAAGATGTTCCAATCCCCTAATCATCTTTGTAGCCCTTTGCTGGACCCTCTCCAGCAGATCCCTGTCCTTCTTGAACTGGGGAGCCCAGAACTGGACGCAGTATTCCAGATGCGGCCTCACCAGGGCAGAGTAGAGGGGGAGGATGACCTCCCTCGACCTGCTGGCCACACTCCTTTTGATGCACCCCAGGATGCCATTGGCCCTCTTGGCCGCCAGGGCACATTGCTGCCTCATGGTCATCCTGTTGTCCACCAGGACTCCCAGGTCCCTTTCCACAGAGCTGCTCTCCAGGAGGTCGGCCCCCAACCTGTACTGATGCATGGGGTTATTCCTCCCCAGATGCAGTACCCTACATTTACCCTTGTTGAATTTCATTAAGTTCCTCTCTGCCCAACTCTCCAGCCTGTCCAGGTCACGCTGTAAGGCAGCACAGCCCTCTGGCGTGTCAGCCACTGCTCCCAGTTTAGTGTCATCAGCAAACTTGCTGATGGTACACTCTATCCCTTCGTCCAGATCATCGATGAATATGGAAACTGAGGAAGGCTGAAGTTGGATTGTTGCTGGTTTTGGGTGCCAGTGGTTGACGTTTATCTGTGGGGATTCAGGTCTGAATGCATCCGTGGATGTGGCACAGTCCCTGCAGCAGCTCCGCACTCCCCTGCTCTAAGCAAAGACGTCCTGGAGCAGGAACGAGGCCGTCGGCTTTGCTGGGGATTTTCTGGGGAGGGTAACAGTAGGGGTCTGGTTCGTAGCCAATGTCCTGTTGTCCCTGCAGAGACAAACCCTCTTCTCTCCACTTGAACCCGCAGGACATCCTGGAAGGTGGCAACTTGCGTGTCCCGCTGCAGGAACTACACCAAATGATCCTCACCCCCATCAAAGCCTACTCTTCCCAAAACTCGAGCACGGAGGAGCACAGCCGGGACGCGGACTCGCATCACCCCTCCTCCCTGCTGGGCTCAGACAGCCAAGGCTCTGACTGCAAGGACTCTGCCGCGGGGGGGATGCAGCAGCACCATTTACCGGGATGCGAGGGCGAGTCCGGGGGGGCCCCTTTGCCCGAAGGTGACCTGCCCGGACAGTTCACCAGAGTGATGGGGAAAGGTGAGCGGCTGTCACTTGTTATTGGCGTCCTCGCTAGGGAGAGCTGCTCCGGGGCAGGGTGCGTGCGGTGGCGGCGCTGGCAGCAGCCTTTCCCCGCGCTCCTGGAAGCCGCACTCCTCAGGGGTGATGATTTTTTGAGGCCCCATCATGCTGTGGTAAGAGGTAAGAGCGTGGGTGGGGAGGTGGGCAGTGATTTTTGGGATGGGGAGCGATGGCATGGGCTGCCTGCCGCAGGTCAGGGGCAGATGGCATCCTCTCCCTGCCCCAGGTCAAGGATGGATCGCATCCTCTCCCTGCCCCGCGTCAGGGGTGGATCGCATCCTCTCTCTGCCCCACGTCAGGGGTGGATCGCATCCTCTCCCTGCCCTACGTTTGGGATGGATCGCATCCTCTCTCTGCCCCGGGTCAGGGGTGGATCGCATCCTCTCCCTGCCCTACGTTTGGGATGGATCGCATCCTCTCTCTGCCCCGGGTCAGGGGTGGATCGCATCCTCTCCCTGCCCTACGTTTGGGATGGATCGCATCCTCTCTCTGCCCCGGGTCAGGGGTGGATCGCATCCTCTCCCTGCCCTACGTTTGGGATGGATCGCATCCTCTCTCTGCCCCGGGTCAGGGGTGGATCGCATCCTCTCCCTGCCCTACGTTTGGGATGGATCGCATCCTCTCTCTGNTCCTCTCCCTGCCCCGGGTCAGGGGTGGATCGCATCCTCTCCCTTCTCATTCGGAGCCCTGGGAGCATCCCATCGGTCCAGAGGTGTTCTCAGCAGCGCCCCTTGGACTTGCTCTGCTTGTGTGTGGATAGCACTGGTGCGCGGGCTCAGTGTAAGCTGTCCTGAGTGCAAATCAGTTGGGTCTAAGCTCCTTTCTAAGCCTCAATTTAGATAGAGGACATCGGAAATGCTCAGGTACCGTTCCATGGCTGGTGCGGGGTGCAGGGCTTTGCAGCAGGATTGACACACTGGGAGGTGCAAGGAGCAATGTGAGGCGGGGAGCGACCTCCTGTGCCATATACAGGGCGTTTTGAGCAGATTTCTATGAGCTTGGACGTGTCCTAACTCCCCTCAGTGGGATCGGAGGTGTCGGTGCTGGCTGTGTGGAGGGAGATCTCCCTGGGGGAGAGCGGAGGGGAATCTCTCCCGCAAGCTCGCACAGGAGACCAGGAACAGAAAGAAACTCAGTGGGATCCCACGAAGAAATATCAGCCCTGTCCCTGCTTCAGATCTTTTTTTTTTTTTTTTTNTTTGCAAAGAAGGGATGAGACGTTTTCTATATAAAAACTTGGTGCGAGATTTCTCCCCAGCTAATTGACTGCAGCGCAGACAAACGTGGGTTTCTGGCCCCGTTTTAAACCCGCTGATGAATTCAGCCCGTGACAAATGCCTCCGTCACGCACGAAGCTGTATGTATGGCACAGGACTTTGCCAGGACGAGGTGTCCTCGACCGCAAGGCATCCCTGCCCGGGGGTTACAACAGCAGAGACTCATTTCTTTGTGGACTCATTTCCACTCGCTTTTACGGCATTAATTCCAAAAGAGGTTAAAATCTTATCGGGAAAAGTGGGAACCTGTTTGCAGCGGGGGCAGGTTTTGGCTGTAGGAGCAGGACCTCGAGCCGGCAGTGCCTTTGCTATATTGTAATTAGGAAAAGGGAGTAATCCTGCGCCCCTGATTTGCTCCAGTCTAATTTTGGTGACTCCAATGGTGTTCTCTGGATTTACACCAGCGCAACGGAGAACAAAATCTGGCCCTAAATATAGGACAGCACGGCAGGAATTGGGGAAGGGCGTTTTTTTCTTGCTGATGAGAAGACTCACTCGTGGGACGTGGGAAATGGGACATCCAAGGTATTTGTTGAGCCCCTCAAACCCCAGCTCGGTGTCCCCATGCCCATTTCATTCCTCTTCTCTTTTTTTTTTCCAGTATGCACACAACTTTTAGTTTCCCGACCTGACGAAGAGAATATAAGTTCCTATTTACAGCTCATAGACAAATGTCTAATCCACGAGGTGAGTCGTGACGGATCATCTAAAACTGTTGTTCTCATCGCTTAGAAACTGTTTCCAAAGTATTTGTTTACGTAAACCTTTCGGTTTCTAACACAAATATTTTTTGGGGGTATTAATAGTAATTCTGACAGAACAGGGCTGGAGCAGGCGGTAGCTCTAACGTGGTGCATGGAAGTGTTGCTCCCCCCGACACTCGCTTAATTGCCAAGATCTGGAGCTGGGAAATTCATCCGGCTTGTGATGGTCCGATCAGCGGCTGGATGAAAGAAAAAAATCCCGGCGTGAACACACAGACAGACCCGGCGATCCCTTGGCGTTGCCGCCTCCTGTTCCGCAGCACGTGGCCTTGGGATTTTGCAACGGGGGCGTTTGTTTCTGCTCCCGGCGGATCTGCTTTTACCGGGTGATGGCTTGGGATGACCGAGGCTGCGCTCCTGCCCGGTGGCAGGGAGGGGTGGCCGGCGTCCCCGCTGTCCCGCGGCATTTCGTACCCCTGGCAGAACAAGCTGCTTCTCATCGCCTGCCCATATGGCAGTGGTCGGGGGGAGATTTTACGCCCTCTGGTAGGAGCTTTAAACGTTTCTCAGTTATTTGCTGATAAAAAAAATACGTTGTCGAAGCACAGAAGGATCTCCTCTGGAGAGGGCTCGTAGCTGCAAGCCCCAAAATGTGCTGCACGCTGCGTGGAAGAGGAGAGAGGCAGCTCGCAGCCCCTTGCCTTGCAGCTGAAGTCGGTGCCCGAGCCGCACTTGGCATTCAGGATCCACGGATCCTGAATCGGGGTGAAATAGTTGGATACCGGGCAAAACGCAAGCGCTTCGTCGTATTTTTTGACCAGTGCTCCTGGATGCCTCTGTCGATCACGGTGGGTGTTTCAGTGCGTGTTGCTGGCGGCGCCTGCGCTGTCAGCCAACATTTGGCCCCGTGAAATACCGCGGGGGTGGCACCCGCTGTTCGGGTTTGCTGCAAGACAGGTTGAGAGCTGTGGGTATGGTCTTCTCGGTGCTTTACGCAGGCACGGGCAGTGGAAAATAGCCGTGGGGGCTGGAGGGGAGAGCATGTCGTGCTCCCACTTGCTCCCCTCTGGGAGAGCATCGGAGCCTGGAAATGGTGCCTGGGCAGCTGAGCAGCGTCGCTGGGGAGCAGAGGTGTCAAAAAAAGGACAAGGATGGTGGGAGTAGATTCCCCGGGGCCGGAAAGCAAAGCTGGGAAGACACAGAGCTGCAGAGGAGCTCATTTTCCAGGAGCGCCCGGGACAGACGTGGTGACACAGCGTCACCCCACCGGTGCCAACCGGTGTCCTAGGACCACCGTCTGCGTCGGCTCCGGCATAATCAGCGCTGGCAGAGAGCATCTCCTCCGGAGGGTGGTTCAGAGCAATCAAGTTAGGCGCTAATTAGCCTCAAATTGTCCTCTGGAGATGTCCGCTCCTCTCTGCCGGCAGCACGGAGACACGGGGTGTCTAAAGTTAGCGGTAGCGGGCACGTTGGGTGTCCCCGTAACCCACACTGCCTTCCTGCGGGTCTGGGGCGTTTCGGGAGGAGATCTGTCCCCTGCGTGGATGACCTGTCCCCTGCCCAGGTGGGTGACAGGTCTCACCCCGGGTGACCTCCCGTGGAGGCTCTCGGTGCCAGGAACAGAGCCAAGCTCTGCCCAGACCCGGGATGGAGGATAGGATGCGGGATGCCACGGAGCAGCTCTGCATTCCAAATCCCAGCGTTTTCCCACCCCGGCAGCGTTTTCTAGAGCCACCTCCGGGTGACAAGTGTCACCACCCGTTGGGGATCAGCCATCAAACCCTGCGGGGAGCTGCGCTCACACCCCGACAGCAAGCGGGGAGGCGGGCGCCCCTGTGACAGCACGAGCGGTNCAGCACGAGCGGTGGGTCTGGGGGCTTGGAAGGGTGGTGGGGAAGCTTTGGGGGAGCCCTGCTCTGCCCCGGGGGGGAGGTTGGCAGCCTCAGGGGCAGAGCCGGACCATCGCTCTGGGGCACAGGGGACGCTGCTGAAGAATTTTCTCCACCTGAGATGGGTAAATCCTTGAGAGAGACCGGGGTTTCCCTCTGGACTTGCCGATGGGGCTCAGCTCACGCTACTGACTGCCCCGGCGGCTTTTCTTCACACACACCCCCACACACGCATCCCTGCTCGCTTTGTCCGGAAAAATATTCATCTCTTTCCTATTTTTCTCTCTTTTTTGGGGGGCAGGCGTTTACAGAGATACAGAAGAAGCGGCTGCTGTCAGGGAAACAGCAGGTGCAGAATCTCTTGCGGTCTTTCCCTCGGAAATCCCTCCTGGAGCTGTCAGGCTATCGGCAGCAGAGGAGGTACGTGGGATTTCGGGAGGAGAGGGATGGATGCAGTGGCCAGGGGTCCAGCAAGAGCATCTCGAGAGGGACCGATGTCTCCCAGCAGGGAGGGACGGATCCTGCCGGGTTCAGAGCTGCGTTTCGGGAGGGAGGAGGGCTGGAAAAGCTTCAGCAATAAAACTCCAGACGTTGGCTGGGAAGGGAGAGCGGCAGTGGCTTTGCTTGTGTGTGTGTGGTCAGTGCCTACTCCACCGATTCCCACCGCGTCTCCCTGGCTCCAAACCTGGCGCTTCCCAGCCGTGCAGCGTATCCCCATCACTGGGCGGCCGGTTCTGCCCCTGCTGCCGCCCTTTCCTAATTACATCACCGCTGGAGTTTCACCAAAAAGCCGTCAACTGGCCAAAAAAAAAAAAAGGCTTGGAGCCTGCAGAGGGTGCGGAGCCGGGGGGGCTGCGGTCAGAAAGTCCGGGTGGGGATGTGTAGTGAACATCGTCTTTGCTCACTTCCAGAGTGATGCTGGATTTCGGGTGATCCTAAAAAGCGTTAGGGTTAGGGCAAGAAAAGATATTTTTGTATCAGTTTTTAACAACAGCATCAGGCTTTTGTTTCTTTCCGCTGAGTCTATTTTATTGCAGTCGTGCGCAAGTTCTTTTTTCTGAGAAAGAAAGAGGTTTGGAGGTAACTGGGAGCACTGGGACAGCTGGGATGTGAGTTCAGAAGGAACGGGCACAGAACCAGAGTGTTCCCCAGCGGAACTAAATGAAATGTTTCGGAATGGGAAAACAAACGATTTCAGTGTCCGTGGCAGGATCAGAAGCAGAACAGACGAGAGCAAAGGTTTTTGATGGACCGGTTTGCTCTGGGCCATCACCGGCGCAGCAGTTTAGCGTGTCCAGGCTGACCCCAAGCACGAGGCAGAGCTGCCGGCTTGAAACGATCCCAGTCCCTTTCCCGGGGCTGCCCGGAATGCTGTCCAGTTTCCTTGCTGCTTTTGGGTGGTTTGCATTTTGTTTCTCCTGCTCCTGGGAAGCTGCGGGCGAAGAACGAGCATGGGGAGTCCCGCGTTTCTCATGGGGATTTAACGGCAAGAGCATTTTTTTGGACGAGGTTTAAAGAAACCCCGTCGTACTTCTGCCTAGTAAAATTATCCGGTTTTGGGGATCCCGGCGTGCTCATGTCATCTGAAGGATGCTTCCAACCGCCCGCGCAAGCAGGAGAGATGAGGGCTGGGAGGAAGGTGAGCCGAAACATCTGCAGGGGTGACGTTTCAGCAGATGATTTCAGGGGCGATGAAGGGCTGGAGGAAGGCAGGGGGAAGGAGGAGCGTAAGAGGAACCGCGGCTGTGGGTTTGCAGAGCGCTCCTATCCTTGGCCGGGCTTAAACCTGATAACGACGTTGCCGTCCCCCTGCCCAGCCGATCAGGCAGAGCCACCAAGCCGACGCTGCGTGGCGAGGAGACCCACGCTGTGTGCGTGTTTCCAAGGGTTATCTGGTTATTTTCGTCGTTCCTCTGGTTTTATGTGGAAAAACTCACACGGGGAGGGATGTCGGCGTGTCCGACCTTCCCTGAGGAGGAGGAAAGATGGTTTTGTGTCCCGAGATCGGCGTCTCAGAAGATTTGGGCTGCGTGGTCTTGGGTCCGGATGGTTTTCCTCTGACCGCAGGGAGCTGCATGAGGGTTTGCGTTGCGGAGACGGGAGCAGGTGCAGAGCCTGTCCCCCGTCTGCACGAATGTGCCTTTTGCTCAGCCCCTCCCTGGGAAATCTTGGACTTGTTTGGTCATTTTAACCAAGTTTTACAAAACTTGAGACATTCCAGAAAGGACCGTACATAAAAATGAACCTCCTGAAGGGGAGAAGGTCCAGCCCTTCAAGCATTCCCAGTAAAGAAAACCCAACAGTGTAAGATAAGCCTTTATCAGACACTAGAGAATCCACACATGAGAGCTCGTTTTTGTACGCCTCAAAGGCATGAAGAGTTTGAGTAAAAACCCAAGAAATCGGGTGCCGCTAGCTTCAGTGCCCGGGGAGTTAACTGCGTTCTTTTAGCTTGCATTTAAGAACAGACCCATTTTGCAGGAGTAAAATAAACTTTTAAAAAAAAAAATAACGTGACTCTGAGAACTGCAGAAGGGAGGGAAGGAGACGGGCGGACAGGAAGAAAGGACAGGAAGATGCCGTGGGATGCCCAGACCTCCTCCTTCTCGCTGCACGCGGAGGATGGAGGACCATCCTCAGCGGGATGGGGGGGTTGGGGCAGGAGCAGAGCTCACGGTGAACTCGGGGCTGTGGGACAAGCATGGGGTGGCGGGCATCGGTCCGGGGCGTGGGGGGGTGAGCATCGATGCAGGGCACGGGGTGGTGAGCATCGGTCCGGCGCTTCGCAGCGACGCAGGGGCACCTTGGGGACATCGGGCTGTTGGTCTGAGCGCACCAAACCAGCCGCTCGCCCCTGTGTCCGCAGCACCGTCCCCTCGCAGGGGCTGATTTCTCACCCTCGGGCATTTTCTCTCTCCTCAGCCGAGGCTTTGGCCAGTCAAACTCCTTACCGACAGCCGGATCTGCAGGGGCAGGACTGGGCCGGCGAAACCCCCGCCAGTTCCAGATCCCCTCCCGCAACCTCCCCACCGCCCGGCTGGGGCTGCTGGGCCCCAGTGGGCTGCTGGGCACCCCCCAGCGCAGCCCCGCCGCCAGCCCCGCCATCCTCAAGCAAGGCAGACAGGCTGGTCGGCGTGCACGGCATCTCCAGCTTTTCCATCCCTTCCCCACAAGCTTCCTTTGCTTTTTCTCCTCTAACTTGTCCGGGTCCTCCTTTCCCCCCCCCATTTTCAAGCGAGCGAGAGCGGTTCGCGGGCGTTTGGATTGCACGCTCCGTGCAGTGGGATGCAGAAGAGGGACTGGCGGGAGGGGGGCAAACCGAGAGGCGGAGGGGGGAGAGATGAGCCCGAAGGGTTTATAAATACATGGCACAGAGGCCTCCGTTTTACATCCCACACCCCTTTTTCGTTTGCTTCCCGCAGAACCTCTGGTTTGCCAACCCCGGGGGCAGCAACAGCATGCCCAGCCGGAGCCACAGCTCGGTGCAAAGGACGCGCTCGCTGCCGGTCCACACCTCCCCGCAGACCATGCTGATGTTTCAGCAGCCAGGTAGGAAGCAGAGATTTTGCTTTTTCGCTTATCCACAGCCCGGCGAGACAAGGGGAGGCGCGTGAAAGTGTGCCTCGCCGCAGGGGCATCACCCGTGCCGGCACGGCACGGCGCGCTGTTGCAGCCCGAGCAGGGTATCTCTGACGCTAGCGGGATTACTGGGATGATTGAACCAGAGGGATTTTCACCCTGTATATAACATCTTGGCCCTGTATATCAGTGGGCTGGTGGCTTCCCTAGCTTCCTTCTGAGGGGCTTCATGTCGGGTGGGGAAGGCGGTAGCTCATCCATCACCCTTTGTGCTCACACGTGGACGTGGAGACCCAGTGCGGAGGGACTGCCTTCGTGCACTCCAGGGAAATTCTATTCGCCATGCACATGAAGGGAAATGGTGGTGTGTCGGCGCTTCCTTCCCAAACACAGGAAAAATGCTCCCGTGTATAGGAGCATCCTCTGATTCAGGGGGGTTCCTGCTGAACCTTGACCCTGAACCTGGAGCATCCTTCCCATGAGGACATTCATCCCTTTTTCTCTGTGTATCCCTTCATTAGCCTTCAAACATGCCTTTTCTTACCAGCACACCATAACAATTTATACCGCAGGACAGGGAGTTACACCCCGCCGGTAAACTAAGCCTCATCCATAAGCCTCTGCCATGGTTTCAGCTTGGCAGCTCCCCTCGCATCACACGCCTGCGGTGTTTTAACTGCATAATTTAGGCAGCAAATGTCGTGTACAGCAAAAGCAGCGTCTGTTCTCGGGTATTGATTAAACACCAGGACAAGGGCACAGTTCTGCGAGCGCTGGAGGAGAATAAATAGGTTTCTCTTTGCGTGTTAGCCTGCGGTGAACGAGGGCGTAGGAGGATTAGAGAGCCAAAGATGCAGCCTGAGTCGCGAGGAAAATAAACAATAATACAGGGCCGGGCTCCCGAAATACTTTTCATCGGGCTGCGGGGACCTCAGCCCTCCTGGACTTTGTCCCGTGTTCCTGCAAGCCGGTGGCAAGCAGGAGGTGGTGGCCACGGGTAGCAAAAGCTGTATTTGCAAAGCTTTTTGCTGCAAAGAGGAGGGCATTTTGGTGCCGTGTGGCTCAGGGCAGGGCGTTGCAGCACACCAAACTTCATCCCCCCCGGCTTTATTTTCGTGCTCACCCCAGCCGGGGACGTGGCAGCGGGGCTGCGGGTGACCGAGCGGCGGCCGAGGCGGCCACGGAAAAGCCGGACAGCGGCTCTGCCGGTCTGTGCTGCCATCCCACGTCCGAGCGCTAACCCTGCCTGCGCGCTGCCTGCACAGGCAGCTCCCGGCCCTGCTTGAAGGTTTGGCACGTACGGAGGATTTCTGCGGCGCCTGAGCGAAGGGAGAGCCTGGGGCTGCGTCCTCCCGGGGCGGTGGTCCCGCTCTTGCCCCAGCCACCCTCCCAGCATCTCTAACTGGTGCCCGAACCCCTCATTTCCATCTACCTTCTGCTGCAATGCCATTCGAGTCCCCCCCAGATTTACCCCTTATCGATAAGAAACAGGGGAGCAACAACTATTTTTGCAGACGTCTCTTGCCGGAGGTGTTTGCACCGGGAAGCGAAGTGCTGCTGTAGTCCGGCCGTGTGGCCAGACCCTCCTGGGGCACCTTTCGGGTGGTTTCCTACCCCACGCGCACCCACTCCGGCGGCAGCAGAGCGGGCAGGGGGCGCGGGGCAGGCAGGCAGGGTGGCTGCCAGGTCCCCTGACCGAGGTGTCCTGTCCCTTTCTCCCTGC
This sequence comes from Ibidorhyncha struthersii, assembly GCA_013398815.1. Lineage (NCBI taxonomy): Eukaryota > Metazoa > Chordata > Aves > Charadriiformes > Charadriidae > Ibidorhyncha > Ibidorhyncha struthersii. The sequence continues at coordinate 107,704 of VZSZ01006345.1, forward strand.
AGAGTTCCAGGTGCCGGTGACTGAACCTGACATCAACAACAGGCTGGAGTCCCTGTGCCTGAGCATGACGGAGCACGCGCTCAGCGGTGAGCACTCCCTCCTCCTCGGGCTCTTCCAGCACGTCCACGCCACCTCCGCCGAGCCCCCCGGCACCTGCCCCTGCCCCGCGCCACCAAAAAGCTGGGACAGGCTGTGGCTGTGAGCAGACGGGACGGCAGCGGGGCTGGATGCAGGGATGCTCCTGGGGATGCTCCCCGGGGATGCTCCCAGAGATGCTCCCAGGAGTGCTCCCAGGGAGGCTTCCAGAGATGCTCCTGGAGGATGTTCCTGGGGGAGGGCGGATGGGGATGTTGGCTTCTCTCGGCGAGGTAGCCGGGGCAGAGGGGTAAAACCAAACGCAGGGATTGCACCCAGCACAAGTGGAGTCCGTGCTTATTAGCCACTAGTTAGCTTGCTAATAATAATTAGTATTAGCTTGCTAGTCTCTTATTAGTTCCTGATAAAGCCCTTGCCAACGGAGCGCTCGAATGGTTCACAGGCTTCGGAGTATTTTACCCTTCTGCCACTGGTGTCCTTCGTTCGGCCGGGGGGTGCGGGAGCCCCGAGGCACGGGGCGAAAACCCTGCCACAGGCTGCAGGGCACTGTGCCGGGCGCTGGTTATCAGCCGGTGCTTACGCCGGTGGTTATCAGCCCGGGACGGCGAGTAATGGGCGTGGGGAGGGAGGAGGACCAGGAGGAAAAACAGGCAGGAAAGACGGAAAAAGCAGAGGCGACGTGTTGGAGAGCCGAGCGCAGCAAAACGCACCGGCACCAGAAGCGCCCGGTGCCCCTCACCGGAGCACCGGAGCCCCAAGCACGATGGATGACACC